>APFE030394336.1:33071-46006 GCA_000404065.3 Pinus taeda
ACTTTTATAAATGTTATAAAATTGTTTATGGTATACGGTTTAGGGCGCAGGGTTTTGGGCATAGGATTTAGGGTTTATAACTCTTTAGTAAATTCTTTTAATAAACACTTAAATAAATGTTACAAACAAATTTTAAAATGTTATAAAATTATTAGGGTTTATGGTTTAGCATTTACGGTTTATAAAACTTTAGTAAAAAAATTAAAAAACACATAGATAAAAGTTACAAAACACTCCTTAAAATGTTATAAAATACATAGGGTTGAGGGTTTAGGGTTTAGAGTTTATAACACTTTACTAAATTATTTTAATAAACACTTACATAAAAGTTACAAAACAGTTTTTAAAAGGTTATAAAATGCTTAGTGTTTAGGGTTTATGGTCGGGGGTTTGAGGTTTAGGGTTTATTATTTAGGGTTTATGTGTTACAGGTTTATTACACTTTAGTAAATTATTTTAATATACACTTAAATAAAAGTTACAAAATGCTTGTTAAATATTATAAAATACTTAGGTTTTAAAACACTTTAGTAAATGATTTAGATAAAAACTTTAAAAAGTCACAAAACACTTTTAAAATTTTTATAAAATGCTCACGGTTTAGGATTTATGATTTAAAATGATATAAAATACATAGGGTTTAGGGTTTAGGGTTTATAACACTCTGTAAATTCTTTTAATAAACACTTAAAAAAAAGTAGTAGAACACTTGTTAAAATGTTATAAATTACTTAGAGTTTAGGGTTTAGGGCTTGGGGTTTGGGGTTTAGGGTTTAGACCTTATGGTTTATCACATTTTATTAAATGTTTTTAATAAACACTTAAATAAAAGTTGCAAAACGATTTTAAAATTGTTATGAAATACTTAGGGTTTAGGGTTTAGGGTCTTGGGTTTAGTGCTTAGGGTGGAGGGTTTAGGGTTTAAGGTTTATAATGCTTTAAATAAAAACTTAAATAAAAGTTACAAAACAAATTTTAAAATGTTATAAATCGCTTAAGGCTTATGGTTTAGTGTATAGTGTATAGTGTATAGGGTTTATGGTTTATAACACTTTAGTAAGTGCTTTTAATAAACACTTAAAAAAACATTACAAAGCGCTTGTTATAATGTTATAAAATGTTTATGTTTTAGGGTTTATGGTTTGGTGTTTAGGGTTTAAGGTTTACAGTTTAGGGTTTAGCGTTTATAAAAATTTAGTAAATTCTTTTAATAAACACTTAAAAAAAAGTTAGGAAACACCTTTTAAATGTTATAAAATTCATAGGATTCATTGTTAGGATTTAGAGTTACAACTTTAGTGTTTGGTATTTATAACACATTTGTAAATTATTTTAATAAGAACTTTAAAAAAAGTTACAAAACACTTGTTAAAATGTTATAAAATGCTTAGGGTTTAGGGTTTAGGACTTAAGATGTTATAAAATCCTAATTGTATAGGGTTTACACTTTGGTGTTTAGGGTTTGTTTTTAGGGTTTAGAGTTTATAACACTTTATTAAATTCTTTTAATAAACAATTAAATAAAAGTTACAAAACACTTTTTAGAATGTTATAAAATTCTTAGGGTTTAGGGTTTAGGGTTTAGGGTTTGGGGTTTGGGGTTGAGGATTTAGGGTTTATGATTTAGGGTTTGGGTTTTATGGCTTATGGTTTAGTGTTTATAAAGCATTAGTAGGAGCTTTTAATGAGCACTTCAAAAAAAGGTTATGAATGTTGGCATTATGGTTCTGGTATGATTATATGTTTCAGATGTTGTACTTGATGGCAACACCGATGGCATGGCTCTCATTTTGATGAAAAATAAAGAAGTACGCAGGAGAACAGTTCAGGAGGTGCGTACCCGCAGTTATACCGTGCAGGGACCGCGTCCAAATACGCGGGTCACCCATTCATGGGGTGCGTACCCCAGTGCACACATTCCAAGGCAGTTAAGCGCCCACACGTGGGGTTTCTCATGGTATTTAGCCAACAGTATTGGGTTATCATGGTTTTGGTCCGTGGTATTGATTATTTTATTATTATTATTGAGCCCCATGATCCTTGATTTGAGGAAGAGCTTGCCTATATAAAGCAAAGGAGATCATTTGGCCAGGGCATCTTTTGTGTCTTTGAATATCTTAAGATCTGATCTATTGGGTTCTCGGTTCTTAAAAGATTGATTTATAAAGGAGAAGTTAGAAGCAAATCGGCGAAGGGTGATCTTTTGAGCACAAATTCAGATCTAAGCATCTGAGGTTATTTCAGCCCTAGTCCAAGGTACGCAGAGGCACCGAAGGTTCAGTGCGTGGGTACGCAGAGGCGCTGAAGGTTCAGTGCGTGGGTACGCAGAAGTGTCAAAGGTTCTATGCGTGGGTACGCAGAGGCGCCGAAGGTTCAGTGCGTAGGTACGTAGGGAAACAGTGGTTCAGGTGCGTACTTTCTGTAGCAGCACGCGGTGCGGTTATTCTTTTGGGTGCGTATCTCCTGGGAAGTACGCGGCGCGATAGTGCCATTGGGTGCGTACTGTACGCAGTTCAGTGAAAGGATCAGTGCGTGGCCACGCAGTCCAGAAGAAGGAGATCTGCGGGTATACGCAGAGAGGCAGAAGGTGAACTGCATAGCAACGCAGGCCAGTAAAAGAAAAACCGCGTATCTGTGTTATCTTCTGTTGGTTGAATTTTTTTTTTCTGTTGGAAAGGTGTTCTGGGTTCTATTCTGTTATTGTTGATCTGGTTATTACAGCTGACTGTATAATTTACATGTACTTGATGATCATTTGATGTTTATGGATCCAGTTTGAAAATTTATGAAAAGTGGTCCTTGAAAGGAAGTAGGGGGTTGTAGCTCCCTTCCAGGAGAGACTGGAAAACGAGATAGAGTTGTAGCTCTCTGCGGGTTGCAGCCTGTGTACTGGTAAAGGACTGCACCAGTACAAGACCATTGTAAAAGGAGTTTCTAATTTGAAAGAAGATAGAGACATATTGCAGCAGGTGGTTTTCACCCACATTGGGTTTCCACCTTATATCTGGTGTTGTTTGATGTGACTGTCTGATTCTCTTGTTCATGCTCATTATTTATGGTATTGGTATGCAAAATATAATTCAAAGTTGAAATAAGAAAGATTTGGTAAAAGAATTAGATAATACTGATTCACCCCCCCTCTCAGTATTATTTTCAACAGGTTTCATGTGAGGCTAACCCATGGGTGAAAACAAGCAAACAAACAAGAAGTAAAAGAGCAGAAGTAAAGCGAAGGAAAAGCAAGTAAGAAAATAAAGAAAGAAAGAAAACCAAACCATGTAAGCAATCAAACAAACATGCAAATACAGAAAAATAAATAGTGCATGGGCCTACTCACATAAAGTGATATTTACAATGTAGTCATTGTTGCATTAGGTCACCCATGTTTTTGAAGGAATGGTTCACAAGAAAGATAAGCATGTAAACCAACAAAAAAGAAAGACAAGTAAGTGAAGGCCAACATGCTCTGAGTTTAAAATCATCCACAAAAAAGAAAGTAGTAAAAGCGCAAGTTAAGAATTCTATAGACATATCATGGTTATGCAACACACTTCACATAGACGATAAGCACTTACACTCTTTGGAGCATGCCAAATGAGAAAACGTGAGAAAGAAAGACAATTTGTGGTTCGCAAGAGTGCTCGTTGCGCTAGATTCCTCAAATCCGTGATTGATGGGATCAAGTGATTTCGGTGGAGGATGTGAAATCTATGAACTAGATTGATATTTAATGCACACCAGAGAGTGATGAGGAGCCTCTAGTATTCCAACATATTTTTAATCAGGAGTGGAACTAACCTCAGGATAGCGAGGGCCTGACATAACAATCAACACAGGCTAAAGAGCCTCAACAGATTAAGGGGTTTCCTCTTCATCAACGGGTAGATCATTGGAGACCAGTGGATTAGAAAGATTAAAAACGTGAATAAACATCGTGATCAAGTGAAGGAGTGAAGATATCACGAAAACTGCGAGCAAAAAATTCAAGATGTTGACTAGAATCCTCATGATCTAATGAATCATGTAGCGGGGTTGATGAGGGACAAGAATGTTCACCATCAACATTTCCAGAAATGACAGATGAAAGATTGAGTGGATTTTCATATAAAGATGTGTCCTAACCATAATGCAATGATAGACTGGCATCTGGTGTGTCCTATGAATGATTGGACATAGAAACATCCAGCGACAAGTTTTCACAGGGAAAATTAGAAATGACAAAATCATAAGTGATGTTAAGATAGATCGGATGAGGCACATATAGAAGATGTCATCCTTCACTATGGTTTCTTCTTTAAATTCCCTCCCACACTCATCATGAATGACAACGTAGGTTGGCTACACACCACCATCTCCATCAACAACTTGATCCTTGCGAATAAAAAGTGTGGAGTCCACAACCGGAGAAAACAACACAGTACAATCCAGAGGATCATTAAGCACATCCAGCACAACCAGCATAAGGTCTATGACATATTGGACAAAGACAATGCTAAGTACAAGTAGTGACATCATCAACATCGGGTGCCACACATGTTCTATGTTTGCGACAAAGTTTGGCTACATCTACAAAAGGAGTGCCTCATTGGGCCCCACCGCAAGATTTGATCGCTTCAATATGGGTCATACAACATCACCTAGGCTATGAGAGATAATTATTTTGAGCTCATCATTCCCACATTCCTTTCCTTGCACCCAGCATTCAATGTGGATCGCCTTCGGCCATACCATCCACCATTGCTTGACACATATGGCATTGCGTAACAACTCAAAACAATAGAGTTAAATCAAGACTGCATGGAACAAGTTGCAACTGATTAGATCATGGACACGTAGATAAAAAACATTTTCCAACAAAATATCTAACTGTATCAAGTTATCAAAGCCAGCCAACTCCTGCACTAAGCCAAATGGCTCACTAGGGACCAAGTTGAGCAGACGGTTCCTCATCTCATGGAGGAGCTCAACATACAGTGAAGAACATTTCTTTCTAAGGGGGGAGGACTAATCTAGGTGGATATTGGTGGCTACCCACCTATTCCACTTGGACCCTCACCATTGTTCTTTCAATTTTTTTTGGTTTCCTCAATTGTACCATAGTTTACTATTTTGTCAGTTTTTCGAGTCCTGAACTTCCGGAGCCATTTTGAGGCCCGAAATGATGTTTTTTTGGCAAAATTTCCCATGCAATTCCCACATAAATCACATTAGCAGATATAGTCCTTAGAGAGATCTTTGCAACAATTTATCATACATGTCAGACAGAGATAATATGACCAAGTTACGATCCCAGGAAGTTGGCTTCCCAACTAACACCAACAGGGCCCATAAACTCTTGGTGTTACATCTACTCAGGTTAGTATTTTCGTTGTTTAGGGCTTTCTCTTATTGTTCAATAATAAAAATTCCTTGAGCCTCATTGTAACTGAGTTGAGAGGCATCTAGATGCCACATTTCGTCTCATAGATATGCTACCATCGCCTGAGCTAGTCTTATTTCCATTCTATTTGTAACCATATTTCAGTATTTGATATTAATGAAATGAAGTGCTATTTCTAATTCATCTTTGTATTTATGGTTATATTTTTATTTTTTGTGTTCCTGTTTAAATTTGGATAATGGCATCACAGTGGTCCACTCTTTCTCTATTTTTATTTCCATGTCCCGAATGAGGTGAGGATATAAGGAGTTAGGGCTTGATCTAGTTGAACCTTTGCAATATCAACCTCGCAAAGCCTGACGACCACCCATGGGGGGAGAAAAGAAAGATGAGGGAGTAGGAGATCCTATAAAAATATTACTCGAGAAGGCCTTGGAGACACAAAGGAATGCAATGATGGATAACCTTGCCCAGATCCTTCAACAGTTGCTCACCTGCGGTGCATCCACATCCAGCAGCCACTCTAGAGGCTCCACACCTTTTAAGGTACAAATAAACTTTAGCGTTCCCATATTTAAGGGCCAAAGAGATCCATACATTGTAAATAAATGGCTAAATATATTAGAATGATACTTTTCTGTTCAAATTTTTCTAGTGAGAAAAATATTACTTTTGCTTTTCTCAAAGCCACCCCCCATGTCAAGGATTAGCGAGAAACCTACTGTGAGTAGAAGGATAAAAGTATGAACTCACAATTTTCAGCCACTCCAACTTGGAAACTATTCTGGGATGCCGTCAAGGAGGAGTACTACCCTATCAGGAGCTATGAGGACAAATACATAAAGTGGACCACGTTGCGATAGGGAAGGGACCATGATGTGTCAGAGTTTACCAATGTTTTTCATACCCTTCACACGAAGTTGGGTATCAAGGATTCTGAGAAACATTTGGTACTGAAGTATTGTGGCTGCCTACACATATACGTCTAGGACAAGAAAAAGTTCCTGGACATCTCCTTGCTTGGCACAACGCACCGATACACCATCAAGATCGAGTAGAAGTTTAAACAAAAGAAGTAAGACTTTGGATCTACAAATCTGAAGCAAGGGAAAGGGTTGCCCAAGTCGCAGAACAAAGGACAAAGAAAAGGTCGGAAGAGCCAGGAAAAAACTCCAAAGCCACAAGAAATGGATAAAACTACGAAGCTGAAGAAGGACATGGGAAAGTGTTGTGAGTTCCATAAGATCTCCACTCACAACACAGGTACGTGACAGGCCAAGAAGTCACTAGTGGTCGAGCTGAAGGCTTCGAAATTTGATGCATGTTTTGACTCTGAGTCAGAACCCAACAAGGGGAATGAAAAAGAGAAGGAGATTATTGATGCGGAGCCCAATGCCACCATTGCCCCCACGAAGATCCAAAAGGAGGAACCCGAAGATCTATAGGAGGAGGAATGTCTCTTCCACTCCTAGATGTGGGTAAAGGGTTCCATGCCATAGTTCATTATTAACATTGGGAGCCAAAAGAACCTCACTATGGCAGAGGTTGTGAAGTGGCTGGGCTTACCGACCATAACACACCCACAACCCTACACCATCAAGTGGCTTCACCAAGGATAGCATCTTCGCGTGAGCCAACAATATCACCTTCCATATAGCATCAAGCCCTTCACAGATGAGGTATTAGGTGACGTTTCTCCCCTTGATGTTTTTGATGTATATTAGGTCAACCATACTTGTGGAAATGACATGCTTTATATGAGTCAAGGCCTCGCATTGTTATTGCTACCTTCAGAAATAAGTTGTACAAGATACCAGAGGTGGCATTGCCTATCAACATCTCTCTGGTTATTCCAAAACAATGTAGTAAGCTCATTTCCAAAACCATGAGATTTATTTTCCTAATGATACATCCTCATGGAAAGAAGAAGACGGTGGGCAGGACCTCCAAACTGCGCCCCTCTGCACGACAACATCAAATGGACAAGGTCATGGAGGAGTATGAGGAAATCTTCACCTCCCCCACAGGGGTGCCTCTACACTTTTAGGTCAAACACTCCATCGATTCAACCCTAGGGGTGTCATTGCCCTATAGACCAATCTATTGGCGCTTCATTCTGGAGAATGATGAAATAAAGAGGCAGATTCGGGAGCTGCTACAAAATTTCCACATCTGATCAATTTCGTCACCCCATGGGAGCCCAATCGTGTTGTTATAGAAGAAGGATTGAACTTGGACACTCTATATTGAATATTGGGCATGGAACAAGATCACTATCTGGAATAGGTACTCGATCCCACAGATTGATGACCTTCTAGACCAAGTCAAGGGGGGGAAATATTTCAGCAAGATCAACTTAAAGTCTGGATATCACAAGGTATCAATTGAACCCTCCGATGACATCTTGTGGCCACTCACCAACTCATTTGTAGTGGTATACTTGGATGACATCTTGATCTTCATCCAAAGCTTGGAAGAGCACCTCCACAACATCCAAAAGGTTCTCCAAACACTGTGGCAACATAAGTTTTGTGCCAATTTGGAGAAATGAAATTTTGGCATGACCCAGGTTTAGTATCTCAGATATATTATTGATGAATGGGGGTTTCCTATGGATCTTGCTCAGATCCAAATATTTCGGGATTGGCTAGCTCGAACCACTCTGAAAAAGCTCCGCATCTTTCTGGGTCTTGCCAATTTCTACCGCAGGTTCATGTTGGGGTTCTATCATATCACATGGCCCTTGAGTCAAGTCACCAAGGGAGGAGCTAAAGAAAAATTCTTTTGATATGAATCTCAATAGAAGGCATTCACAAAGTTGAAACATCACCTTTTCTCTACACCAGTGCTCACATTACCACACTTGCAAAAGCTATTTGAGATAGAGACAGATGCCTCTGACTATGCTATTGGGGTAGTCCTTACTTAATAGGGGTGTTGAGTCGTAAAAAGGGTCTTTTCACCTCTAATTACCTCACATTATCTTGTTAATCTGGAACGTTTTTTTATTTTAAAGAGTGTATTAGTTTGAGGCTATCATTTGTCAGAGTAATGCTAGTAGTATAGCACTAAAAATACAAGAGTAAACAGATGCTTAAACAAAATCTACTTATAGGAAAGCACTTTAAGGCTAGAATCATGCATTTGGAAAAATAAACAATTTATTAGTCAAGGGTCCAGTAACAGTAACTCATGCATTTGTAAACTGATGTAACTAAAGATAATCAAGGCACAAATCATCAATTTGGGGGCTAGACAGCAAATGTGAATGCCACTACAATTTCAGATAATTCTGCACACCAAAGCAATGATAACGCAGATAATGAGGAAATGGAACAAAAAATGGGAAATGGAACAAAAACTGGGGAATGGAACAACAACTAGAAAATGTAACAACAATTAATTATTATAAACAACAACACCTTAATCTTTAGATATAAGTGCAACAATTGTTTCCTACATAAATCAGGTATCAATCTTTACTCTAAGAATAAATCGGACAGCACACGGAAATAGAATAGCAACTGATTAGCAATAAAATAAAAGAACTGTACTCAGAGCCAAATGCAAGTGCACGATAAACCAAGATAAATAACATACATGGCACGCCTTAATATTGAGAAAAGCAGTAATCTGATTTCGATACCACCAATATCAATCTTAGTTATAAAGAATAATGATTGTAATTCGTAATGGAACATCAATGTCAGTTGAACAACAATCGCAATTAAATGTAAACCATAGATGAATACACCAATACCAACTTATGGATGTTACAACACAGTTACTTTGTAATTGAACAATGATAAAATTCCATAAAGAATAGCAATATTGTATTAATGATTAAAGGAACAATAATGCGCTATAGAATTAGAATGAACAATACAACATTCATGTCACAGAGAATGAAATTACTCAGTCGAACATAAATCAAATATAACAGATCCGTGATGTAAAATGACAAAACATATCAAATTACTGAACAATGCTGATAATGAAAACCACATGCAAACAAAAGGTAATAGTACAGGAGAAAGTGTTCCGCCAGGGCCGGGCCCTTAGCCTCCAGGAACACACCACTTGAGATTATTCTAGGATCAAAGATGAAACAACAACGAGGTTTATAATAAAGCATTAAAATAGAGTTACAACGGATTACTTGTCAATGAAGTCGATGATCAAAGTCTCAAATACAGAGATAAGCTACATAGAAAAATGACAGTAGGTCCTCTCTCGGGTTAGTGGTGCTGCCCCTTTTTATAACAGCTAAGGTAGAGATATCAATGATGTAATAGTTAAGGCAGCAATCCCTCAGGATCAAAGGATCCTGAGGGATTTGACAAACTGCTAATTCCTAGTTATCCATTTGTTTTCTTGTGCCAAGTCGATATCTCCTTTTCCTTTTCCTGCTGATATGCTTCAATTTGGATCACCTTGTTTGCATGTGGTTCCCCGCGAAAGGGACAAGAATTAACTTGGCCCTGTCTTTTTCTTTGGAACGAAAATCTTTCATTTTTCCCTTTTCCTGCATAACAAATGAAAATTATCAGTGTTGTCGCGTTACATATAAATCCTACAGATTTTGTCATGATTTCTTATCATCTACCTAGTTCATGATGTAAAGGGCCTATGAGTTTTAATGAAAGGATGCAAAAATAATCAACAAAAACATACCTTCTTTAGTACTCCACACACTCCCCTACATCCCCTTTTTCATGCCCTCATGAAAACGTTGTAGTTGACATGTAAGGCAGTGAGAGAGTAGGCTTGAGATGGGATCTCATGTGCTGGTCTACAGCCATGACGCCTAACTAGGTGTTGAAAAAGATGGTCTGTCTAACCCTTAGGCATCTCATACAGGGCTTGGTATCCAGGTGCAGGGTGCCAAATAGTCAGACTCCAGAACCTATATCCTAACCAAGACAACCCTACTCTCAAGATAAATTCACCATAGAGGTTCAAGCAATCAATGGCTAACTTAAAGTTCTCATAAATAAATGGTTCCCTGAGTTGGATATTCAGATTAGAAATATAACATCGAAATTTATCCACATCAATGGCAAGGTCTTTAATAGTGAAAAAGTATTATATTCCCTGCTGATTGATAGTTGTATGAATGGGTCCTAATACTTCAATCATGCCTAGAGTCCCCATGAGGTTCCTATGCTTCCTCCACAACTGCACTGGATTTCTAGGCTCAGCTCTTACCTATAAGTCTAATCTGTTTTCTTGTCTTGGGATGGTATTAAAGGCTTTAAGCCATTTGATTTGATTAACTAGAAATGAGATAAATGCATGCATTTGGATATCCCCAACAAAAGGGATGGGGTTCTGCTCTGTCTCTTGGTCTAACACAAGGTTATGTAGATACAATTCACAGAATAATATTTGAACCTTTACTCCATAGTGCTTACAACAATTTATAAAACCATCAATGGTATTAATTTGTATAAGGTCTCCTACTCTGAGAGCCTTTATTTTCAATTGCAAATATCATTCCATTAAAAACGAGGCATAATTCTTAGTAGGGGCTCTACATTCTAGGACTTTAATGTACAAAGAGCATAAGGTCTCCATATGCTTGAAAACTATATCTAACCTATGAGTTACCTTTGTGACTTTTTCTTCTTCCTTTCCCCATCCTTCAAAGCCCTAGCTTTCAGATAGATTGAAATTCCTTAGTTGTTGTTGTAATTCTTCATAATTTTGTCAAGAAACCATTTGTTCTGTAAGTTTTTCTACTGCTTTCTTAGCTTGCATCAAACCCTCTCGTAGGGTTACTTTCCTCGGATCACTATCCCACATGGTAGTGGTGTGTGGAAGGTTCACTTGAAACTTCTTATTGCATTGTCTCATGTTTATGGTTCACATTTCTTCAGAGGTTTGTGCCTCTGTCTGCACTTCTTTGTCACATGTCAATTGATCATCTGTTTGTACTTCAACATGGGTAACAGTTGAATGCTATTCCTTTTGGTTTTGAACAACAGACTGCTCTTCAACAAGGTTTTGAATGACAAACTGCTCCTCTACAGGGTTTTGAATGGCATGCTACTCCTCAACTGGGTTTTGAACAACAAGCTGCTCCTCAACAGGGTTTTGAACTACAAAGTGTACTTTAGTCCTCTGAACCTTTTTCTTGAGGTGTCTTGCCGAAGTGGTTGCATGTCTCATCCCCGAAGTCCTTTTTACCCTCTTTATCATTTTCAAAACCCTGATTTTCTGTCGAAGTCGAGCTATCACATTCAGTAATATTTGTTGTTCTTTCCGTAATATTTTAATTTCTTCTATTTTCTTAGAAGGAACAGTTGTCTATTTACTCAGGCCTGGACTATTATCTGAGCCAATTCCTTGGTTTTCTTCTTGGGGTTCTCCTTCGTTGTTCTGCTCAGGTTGCTTAGGAGAAAAAAACCTAGCCAGTTCTATTATTTCCTGGGTTACTTCATTTTCCACCCCTTCTTCATCCTGAAATTCTTCCGGTGTAGTCTAGCTGGGAACATATTGTTCCTCCTTTATACCACTTTTCTCTCCTATCATACTTTCATCATGAATAGGATGATTCTTTTTCTACTCCCTCGTCATGTAATTCTTCAGGTGCATTTTTTTCCTAAGAAGAATGTTCTTTTGGTTCTTCTTTGATATGGAGGCCTAGCAGGCTAAGAGGTTGGTCATATTCACCCATATTGGCCAGAATTTTGGCCAAATCAACTTCTTGTAATGGATTTTGCAATGGGGTATCTTTGCACTGCTCTATTTCTTCCTCCCCCTACCGAGGTTTCTCCGTCTCTTCCTTTGTTTCTCCTTCCTAATTTCCTTCCAATCCTTTCTCATTCTCTTCTCCTTCCAATTGTGGGGGTTGCTCATCCCCTGAATCATCTATCTCCATTGGTTGGCTAGTATCCCCTTGGGAATTTTCTAGCCTCCCTCTAATCTATGCTAATCTGACTGATTTCTTCCATTTCAATGGTTTATCTGGTGTACTGGTAGCATGCTTATGTTTTGGGGATGGCATAGTCAATGCCACGTCTATCATGGAAATTAGCTCTTCCCAGCTACTCTGTTACTAAGCAAGGTTGTGGCTAACTATCAACCGTATCAGCCCATGGTGACTTACTACTGATTCTACATGTTGTGACTTTTTCATGCTTCGGGCAACATCATGAAGTAATGAATTTAAAAATGCAAGTAAGTTTACAGAGCATTTTTGTTTTAATACGGCTAAATGTTTAACGTCTCATGGTCTTACCACATCTTTCCTGCCTTCACAGGTGATGTAGCTCTAGACGATCTTCGCCAATTCTACTCATGGCTCTCTTAATGCTGTTGGTAGAACTCCCTTTCCTTTGACTTTCAACTTTAGGCCTTCATCATGGAAGATTTTTATGATCTTTCGCAGTCTCTCCTTCTTTATCATCCACACAGGTCTAGTGACTGGTAGTCCTGAGACCTCTGCAATTATGTCATTGGTGACCGCAATGTGTCCACCACTTACTATGGAGTGATATTCTTGCAAGTTTTGCAAGAATTCTATTGTTATGGTCTCGTTGGATTCCTGTAA
>APFE030394347.1:0-11865 GCA_000404065.3 Pinus taeda
GTCATGAGGTCATTTATGATAGTTACTTTGACATTGAAGATATTGATTTGTCTTTTTCACAATTGAATTCTCATGATCAAAGTTGAATCACATGTGAAAATGAAGAACACTCTAATTTAGAAATTGTTTCAAATAGTTATCATTTTTAGACAAATAATCATAATTTCAAGATTCAAGAAACCGTCTCAATCTATGATTCATACGATGATCAAGCTCTCATCCCTATTCATAGTCATGATTCTCTTCCTAATTCACAAGTTGATATTGGCAATCACTCTACGAATCCATTATTATCACCAATTCTTATGAAAATGAAATTGTTTTAAATCAATCCCAATTGTGTTGTAACAGTAATTGTAACACTAGTGTAAACTACGATTTGATTTTGTTATTTGTCCTTCACTTATTTTGTTTAAATTCATATTTATCTTATGTTTTGAGTTTTCAATTTTTAGATACTTTGTGCTAGCATATTGAGTAGCTCAGTATTAAAAACTCAATTGATATGTTGCATGAATGAAAAAATGAAGTCTCACATCATAATCATGAATATTAAGAGCTATTAATCTTCCAACCTCAATTAATGTTCATTTCTTATCGATTACCTCTATCTTCTCAAAGACAATGTCAACAAGAGAGTGTATTTTCACAATATGACCAACAATCTAATTCAATTAATAATCTTCCATTGTATCAGACATATTTTCATCTATTTTTCATTGACCCATTTGAAAAATATTTGGAAAGTTTTCCTTCATGGAAGATTGTTAATAGTTTAACACTTGCACATAACATTAATATATTTATGCAAGTCATTGAATCTAAAAGTTCACGTCCACGATCTGGCATGTCATCTTCTGTTTTGAATCCCTTCCAATCATTAATAGAAATTCATCAAGGTTTCTATGATCCAATTGAAATTCAGTTGGAAAGGGTATTTCAAGAGAAAGTAATTATAAATAATTTTCTATTTGTAAATATCTTAGAAAGAAATGTATATTTTGCTTTCAGATTTATTTTTCTTAATGTATTTTTATTACTAATGTTTGACATGAACACACATGCAGGAATTAAAATACTTACATGGTTACATTGGAAATATGATTATACCTAGTCATGTTTTCTTCATTAAGTTAGAAATATGAATGGATTAATTTAAATTAGATTTCTTTTATGTTTGCATTTATTTCAATTATTTTAGATTTTTAATAAAAGAGTAATGTATCCAAGTTTTTCTTGGCATCCCTTTTCATTTTTTGGAAAAGCAGCTTAGAATGTTTTAGAAGCTTTTAGATCATACATATTTGTGAAAGCACTTGATTGTCTTGTTTTGCAAAAAAATCAACACGATGATCACACATGAAGAAATTCCAAGAATTTTCTACAACTTAACAAATTTTTATTCATAAGTATTTCTAAAAAAGAGTTTTCTTTCACCACTCTTTTATTCCAATGTAAATTTAAGGTGGATGCAATATGAAAAAACATTAATTAGAATTTTTAGATCAAATAAGTAGATGATACTAAACATGGGAGAAATTGAAGATTCATGAGGTAAAATTTACAGTCAATTTTCTTCCAGGTATGCATTTACAGGTTCATTGTTATCTATCATTAGTTTTGTTTTTTCAAAGGTTATTTCTTATTTTTGTTATGTTTCTTTTCCAGGACTTCATCGACTTGATTATGGAGACCTGACGTAAGCAAGAAGCCAACCTTTTTTTTAAATGCAACATATTCAGGGAAGTATTGTTGGTTGTTCATCAGAATTTAAGCATTTTTATTTTTTCTTTCATTCATTAAAACCCCAACAGGCCTTTAAAAATAGTATCAGAAGATTCATATCAGAGCACTCTAATAGCATAATTATCCTCATTCGAAAATCTTCGATAAATATATTCTGTTATCTAATATTTCTGACATCTATTAAAAGGTATTTTGTTAAAAGGAAAAGCTAACTTGGTCACTTTCTTTTGAATTGAATACTAAAGAAGTTGTCAAACCCACAAAATGCCACATCTCATATCACATTTTGAATATATGGGGTTTTCAATTGAGCATATCTCTAATATCTTGAATCGCCGATCTTCACTATTTGACTTCACCAATATTGCAATGTCCATACAACCCTGGACCCGATACAACAAAAAAATTCAGTTTTTAAAAGATATCGCATCTGCTCATAAAATCCCAATTTTGTTGGGGCATATGTTTAAATGGTTTTGATGTGCCAGATCCGATATAAAATGATGGGGTCCGTTCTTCATCGCAGATCAACATATCAACAATGTTACATCCCGTACTCAAAACTTTTGATCATTGATCTCTTATCAAATCCAAATACGGTCCCACCAATGAGCCACACCATCTATCGCATTCTCGCATATTGCAAGAATAATATCAGCATTTCCTTTTCCTAGCTGCTTCGATCTCCGATATGATTATTCTTTGATATTGCAATCGCTCCATTGCAATTTCCCATCGCTCATATCGCAACCTTGCCATCGTAAAATTTATATTGTATCGCGAGACTCAAGTGACGTCTTGTCTTAAGATCCTCTGATGTGATAAACTTTAATATATGGCTCTCTGTCAATGTCTTTTAACTATTATATAACATTCAATCGCATATTGGCAAAGGTGGATCTAGCAATTTGAAGGTATGTACTATGCATGGCAAAGAAACTTGTGATGCAAAACATCTGATGTGTCATTTTCCTGTATAAAAGAATTTAAGGCACTCTTGGGCAACCATTGTAGTAATGGAGCAATAAATAAATAAAATGGATCATTGCTAGATCATTTTTTATTTCTCTTATATTTCAGTTTTAATATATAACTCTATATTTAATATAAGAAATTCAAGACCTCCCAATCTACACATTTGTATTTCATTGTATTGGATTTGGTCTTAATTTTGAACAATTTATGAAAGTCAAGGAGTTGATATGAAACTTGTAATATTAAGAGAACATTCATCACATCGATTCTTTAAGAAGCATATCTTCATTCTTATTACTGATGGACTTGTTTTTTATTTTTCAGATTCCTTGGACATGAAGCATTGCATGATTATAGGTTATTGCTTGCTTTAGATTAAATTTAATAAAGGATGATTTTGGGTCAATAAAATTTCTTTATGCTTTTAATTCTAATTAAAGGAAGAAGTTATCTTTGGTTGGAGAAAAGCGTATAATTTAGGTAAGATTAAATGCAATTCTCCAATGATAAGTTTCATGTGCCCATTTTCATTACTTTACTTTCGTTTTTAGTTTTGTTTTTTATTTTTTATTTTTTATCCTAAACTCTGTTTTTACAGGTCTTCATGAACCTTTTTTCACCTCTACCAGATCAATTATGAAGTTAATTCTATTTTGTTTAGTTTGTTGTGAAATTCTTAAAAGAAGCAGTAATGATCCTCATCAAATCAGATAAACTGGGTAGTTTCTGAGCCTTTAGTCTGTTTTTTAGCATTAAGTTTGTCAGAAAATGGCTAAGATGCTTTTATACAGATTTTAATTTGAAACAGGAAAGTTTGCAACAAACAAGGACTTCTCATTTATCATATTATCTATCCTCACTGCTATTCACCATATACATTTTGAGAGCCTCATTTCTTATATCTCTGCCAAAAAAAAAAAAAAAACTCAACATAAGAAGGAACATACATATGCTTATTTTCTTTTATATTTTTTTTGAGACATTTGTATAAGTAGTCTTGATGCGGTTTATCTTTTAAATTTGGATTTTTTCTTTCATATTTTGCTTTCTTCAATTTTATTTTTATTTACCTATTTATTTTCTTACTTTAGCTTAATAATTCTTTCTCTTTTACTTTCACTTTTGATTTAATTTTGGTGACTCTGCCATGATTTATGTGAAAGGTCTTTTTCCTCGCTCGACAACAATTAGCATACATGGGAAATCTATTAACTCTATCTATTTCAATAAATTTCATTTATCATTAAAGACATATCTTTATGGAACCATAAAGTCATCTTACTTTAAATTATTTTGGAGGAATAGACATCCTTACTAAGTGATATAGTTTACTTTTCAAAAAATAACTAATTTGGGTTTAAGACAATGAATCGCTCCCCTCCTCCACATAAAAGTCTCTGATTGATAGCCATAGGGAAAAAATTTGGAGTAAACATTATGAAAGTATTATATCCATTAAACATAAATCTCTATTGTCATCCCACCTCTTTCACTCAAATGCATCATAAACTAAAGACTTGCAAATGCACTTATCAAAAGGGTGATTAAAGAGGAAGCGTGAGAAATACAAATAAACTTGTCGAGGCTATAGATGCTTGCTGGAAATGGCACTAGGGTTGTATGGCATAAAAGACAACTTCGTCGGGGTATTGTTCAAGCTCACTGGTAGCAAAGCGATGTCAAAGACAATCATAAAATGGATATATGCTTTATAAAAAACTCTTATCTCTACCTTCTTATATTTTTATATGAGGTAGTTTTAAAACAAATTTTCCCAAATTTGGATTCATGACTTTTACTCGAACCTGTTTTGAGTACTTATCTTTACAAACTCATATTTCTTAAGCTATTTATGTGGGACCTATGGAAAAGTTTTGTTGTTAGATGATTTCATGATTTCCACTATATTTAACCTTTGGGTAAATTAAAGTTCATTATCTTTAACCAAAGAAAATTGATTCTTTTGTTAAATTTAAGCTTTTATGATCCATATCACTTCGATTAATAGGTTTAGGTATTATGAGTTGATTCTTTCTAGAAACTAATTTGCATAATAACTAATTAACTATTTATTTATATATTTTAATTTGGTAAATGATTTAAGGTTTTGATTTCATAATATACATTTATTTAGTACTCCATATTAGTATATATATATAGACACCATTCATTTGTGTTTTATTTTAGATAGGGTATTAATAGGTGAGGGTCTTGTAAGTTAATTCTTACATTTTATGTCTATGATATTAATAATAAATGAAACTATCTTGCATAATAACTTATTAACTATTTATTTATATATTTATATTAAATAGAAGGTATTATTTTTTTACATAGCTTAGGGTCTTATGAGTTAATTTACATTTATGTTGATAAAAAAAACATTTTGGCAATAACTATTAACTATTTATTTATTATATTTATATTAAATTAGGGAAGGTATATTTTACATATCTTTCCCATACTTATTAATTTGATGTATTGCTTTGTTTTATAATTATTTCACCAATATTACATAGTTCATTTAATTATAATTCTTATAGCAATTTGAGGTAGCAAAAAAAAAAAAAAACTAACTTCCTTGATGATTTACTAACCATTTATATATTTTTAATTATAATTGGACAACTAATTTATTAATTTTCTAAAAATTTTGAATACAAACTTTACTTTTATTCAAATGCTCGTAATAAATATAACAATAATTTTGGTAATAATCATAACATTAATAACTTTTCCTCTCCCTCGATCCAGTCAAGTTGGCCAATCAAATTTAGTCGTTTCTTAGTCAAAATAGTTGTTTCCTAGTCAAATATAGTCGTTGGAAGATCTGCTTTCCCTATTTAACCTGTAGCCATGATCTGGTTCTTCAACTCGTCCTGACGATGAACCACACTCGTTGGTTCAAAACGCGTTGACAAAAATACTATAATGTGATTTCTGTAGAAAAATCTTCTCATTAAACTTGATATGGATACAGAAGCTTAAATTCAACAATTGAATCCCTGCACGGAAGAGCCATCGCATCTAAGGTTCATCATTTTGAACGGGCATGCTTGCAGGTTTCGAAATTGAAATCAGATCTAGCCTTTCTCAAGGGATGCAGAGATTCCTCCATCATCCTGGCTTTTGCCCAGATTTATCATCGCCTCCACACTCCTCATAACCATCGTGTCTTTCAGAAGGCCAGTTTAGCATTGCTGAGATCTGAAATTAACAAGGTTAGGAGAACCCTAGATTTGCTCTATCGGAATCTTCTGGATTTACATCTGGAACTTTCTAGCCTAATTTCCGCCTCCCTTTGGGAAAGAATTGATGCATGTTTGGCTCTTAAATCCATACAGATGGAAGAGCTCTGGAAGAAAAAACAAGCTTCAAAGTTCCAATGGTTGGCCCATAGATCTTCTATGCCCAATGACCACTTCTCTTCCTTGAAAATAAATTCCCAAAGCCAACTTTCCGCTAGCCAGCGATCTACGCTTCATTCTTGGGTTAATAGTATATATGGGGGACCTGCACACCATGCTTTATCTTCAGTATCCCTTAATAATGCCATCCCCACGAAGGTTCTCCATCTGTTCCCCATCCTTTCCATGTCCATGCATTTGTCCAAAGATCTGGATCGCCCTTCCACCTACAGCTCCATCACCCAACTATTGCCCAGTGCAACTCAACCCTTGTTGCAGCCCCATCTAACCCCTTCAGACCGACGATCTTCTTCCCCATCAATGATTAACTACTCTAGTTCCAGCACAGAGGTAAACTCGACCTCAAATCTGTTGCATTCACTGCTCCCAAAATGAGTACCATCTAATCCTGTCACCCTCACACCGCGCGCTAAATCAAGAAACTAGGTAGGCGACTCCGCGGTCAGTTCTCCTCCCTCACCAAATCCTAGTCGAGGTTCTGAATTAATCATATATAACCGCGAGTCTAATTCAGGTATGGATTCGCCAATTCAAGATAACTTTCACAACATCCATTTTAATTTTGGGCATAATGATATTACAGATTCTAATATACATAATGTCAATGACAGTGCATATATTAACAATCATTGCAGTTTAAGGAATAAGAAATATATTTCATGTATTAGTAATAGAGTTGATAATTATTACGCATATTTTAATAATGTGAATAAACATAATAATGAAGTTAGTTTAGGCTATAATAATATTAATAACAATAATTATAATAATAATGGAATGAGCTATCACAATGGCTTCAATTCCAATAGTTTTATTAGTAAGAAATCTATTAATAATAAAAAAATAAAAATATTGATATTAGAAATAATTATGATAATAATAATAATAGAGTATTGAAATAGTTATGATAGTTTTATTAATAAGAAATATATTGTTTTGACTAATAATAACAAGAATAAAAATATTAATAATAACCTTTATTATGGTAGGACCATGAATTATAAGTGTGATAATAATAATATCATTAATCGCAATAATAATAATAGTAATAATAATATTCTTCCTCCTTTCTCTCATTCTAATAAAGTGGTCAACTCTCTAGTCTCTCCTTTCCCCCTTCCGTCTTTAATCTTTTGGGTAAGGGTTTAAATTTTGCCCCAGCCCCTAAAAAGATCCTGATAGAAGACATTATATGCGACATAAATTTTGGGATTAAGGGCTTCCCCGATAATATTAAGGACATTATAAGGCAAGATTGCGTCATTGTCCTTAGGAAGGCTAAGCCCCCTAGAAGCAACATCAGGAGGGATGAGTTTGAGGCCCTCAAATCCTTAAACCATAATAAAGATATAGTGGTTCTAAAAGTCGATAAAGGATGGGCTTCCGTCATCCTTGACAAAGAAGATTATCGACATAAGATGTTGGATCATCTCTGTAATAGTGGAAGCTACAAGAAGCTCTCCAAGAATCCCCTAAAAATATATATATCAAGGGAAGTGTCTCTTGCCATCAAGTCTAGTAACTCTGTGGCTTCCATTAGCCATAAGCTAATAGAGAGTAGCCCCATTACTGCAAGGATCTATGGGCTTCCAAAGATTCACAAAGAGGGGGCCCTTCTGAGACCCATTGTTAATACCATTGGTGGTCCTACTTACCTTCTGGAAAAATTCCTTGCCTTAAAGCTTAAACCCCTGGTTGGCCTCACAGACTCTTTTGTCAAAGACTCTTCATCTTTCGTCGAAGAGCTTAAGGGCATAAATCTTGACCCTGGGGAGTTGCTTGTTAGCTTTGATGTGGTATCCCTTTACACGTGCATTCCCATAAAAGAGGTCATCGATGTCATCAACCGCCTCACTGACCCTGATACCACTTGTTTAGTGGAGATTTGTTCACTTCAACTTTTTTCAGCTTTGAGGGTGAGGTCTTTGAGCAGAACTGTGGTGTTGCCATGGGCTCCCCACTGTCCCTGGTTGTTGCTAATCTTTTTATGGAAGATTTTGAATCCAAGGCTTTGGCCTCTACCTGACTCCTTCCCAAGCTTTGGAAGAGATTTGTGGATGACACGAATGTCATATGGCCCCATGGCTAAGAAGAGTTGGATCTTTTCTTCAATCATCTCAACAATCAGTCCTCCTCCATAAAGTTCACTATGGAGTAGGAAGTTGATGGACACATTCCCTTCCTCATTGTTCTCATTTCAAGGAATGATGATGGTTCGGTCTCCCACCAAGTGTTTTGGAAGAAACAAAACTCATACTGATCAGTATCTTCATGTCAATTCCCATCATTTCCCCACTCAAAAGTTAGGTGTTTTGAACACGTTAGCTACCCGGGCACTTAGGATCTCTGATGAAAAGAGCCTCGATAAAGAGACGGCTCATCTCCTTAATGCTTTTTCCAATAATGGTTATAGTAGGAACCTTGGTGAGAAAGATTTCGTCAAAGCCAGCAAGAATTCATTGGTCAAGAAAGACCCTAAAGAGCAAGTCTCAAGGGTTCATCTCCCTTTCATCCAGGGGATGGCTGATAAGATTACTAGAATTCTCAGGAAGCATAATGTTCCCTCTACCTTTATATCCTTTAACATCATACGTAACTCCCTTAGATCGGTAAAAGACCTGATTGACCCCAAGGACATGAAAGGTGTCTATGTTATTCCATGCTCCTATGGGACCCCATACGTTGGTGAGACTGGTCGCTCTATTAACCAAAGGATTAATGAACACTCAGCCGACATAAAACATAGGAGAACTCGATATTCCACCCTGGATGAACATGCGGAGAAGACGAAGCACCATGTATGCATTGAGGAAGCCCATGTTATCGTCAAGGTGGAGCATTTCCATCATCGGAAATTTAGGGAAGCCATAGAAATCGAAAGAAGGCCAAGAAACCTCAATAGAGATGACGGCTGGAAAATTAGTAGTTGTTGGATCCTTGCCCTCTCCTCCTAGTTGCCTCCCTGTTTTTTCCCTCCCTCCCCCCGTCCCCGACTTAGTTTCCTTGTTTTCCCCCTCCTTGCCTTGCTTGATCATTGTCCTTTTTCCCCTTCTTGTCTTTCTATTTTCCTTCACTCCTCCATCTATATATATATATATATAATAATATATAATATATATATATTATATATATATATATATAAATATTGTATAATTGGTTTTTGTTTT
Organism: Pinus taeda; assembly: GCA_000404065.3. Lineage (NCBI taxonomy): Eukaryota > Viridiplantae > Streptophyta > Pinopsida > Pinales > Pinaceae > Pinus > Pinus taeda. The sequence continues at coordinate 9,317 of APFE030394347.1, forward strand.
CATTCTAATAGGTAGTTAATAGGTTTAGGTCCGGTGAGTTGATTCTTCTAGAAAAATGTGGCATAATAAACAATTAAATATATTTATATATTTAATTCGGTAAGATATATATACTATTATTCCATATTATAATATGATTAAGGTTTGATATCATATAACTTTTATTTAAGTACTCATCTATAAATATATATATATATATATATATATATATATATATTAGATCATTCATTTGTGTTTTTATTTTAGATAGGTCTATTAATAGGCTAGGGTCTTGTGAGTTAATTCCTACATTTTATGTCTATGATATTAATAATAAATGAAACTATTTTGCATAATAACTTATTAACTATTTATTTATATATTTATATTAAATTAAGAAGGTATATTTTTACATATCTTTCCATACTATATTATTGATGTATTGTTTTTGTTTTATAATTATTTCACAATATACATATTCATTTAATTAGTATTCCTATCAGCAATTTTGAGGTAGCAAACAAAACAAAAAAAAACTAACTTCCTTAATGATTTACTAACCATTTATATATTTTCATTTATACTTGGACAACTAATTTATTAATTTTCTAAAAATTTTGAATAAAAACTTTACTTTTATTCAAATGCTCGTAATAAATATAACAATAATATTGGTAATAATCATAACATTAATAACTTTTCCTCTCCCTCGGTCCAGTCAAGTTGGCTAGTGAAATTTAGCCATTTCTCAATCAAAATAGTTGTTTCCTAGTCAAATATAGTCGTTGGAAGATTTTCTCTCCCTATTTACCCTGTAGCAATGATCTGGTTCTTCAACTCGTCCTAACGATGAACCACACTTGTTGGTTCGAAACGCGTTGACAAAAATACTATAATGTGATTTCTGCCGAAAAATCTTCTCATTAAACATAATTGGTTCTTCCCAGTGTGTTGTTGTTTTTGTAAGGAAAACTCAATGCCCCCATTATTTAAAATAATGGGGACCCTTTCCATTAAATTTTGGCTAAGCATCTTTTATGATTTTCATTTAATTTAATTGTCTTACAATTTTGTCATTTTTTTCTTTTCGTCAGATTATGTTTTCATTGTTTCATTGAATCCGACTTTCACAAGCTTTCCATCGATACTTGTTTCGACCCATTTGGTCAACCGGTTTGTGAGTAACACTCCTTTCAAGTTTGATCATTTTCTCGCTTGAACTAAAAAATGTTAATAAATGCATGATATTTCAATTTTTGTAATTAAAATAGTCATTCATTGTGAATATTATCTCTTAGTTAATTTTTACTAATTCTATTATTTTTCACTAATGGTCCTACAAAATGACCTAGCTAAATTCTACAATGGATGAAAACACACTTCGAGATCTTGGTAATTTACTCCAATATGTAATTTTTAAATAAATTGTCAAACTCAAAACCCCAAAATTACAAAATGGCTGAAGTCCAATTTGTAGGATCGTTAATTCATGTAGGCTCCACTTCTAATCAAAACCTCCCTTCTAAAATCCCGAAATTTAAAATCGCTGAAATGAAATTTGTGATGCGATATTGCAATTGCAATATATCACATATCGCAAATTTTTTTTCTTCATAAACCGCTAATTTAAAAAAACTTCAGATGTGATTTGGTTTATACAAGGGATTAAATTTGTTTAACATAAAGTTTGATTTATCTCAGCCCCTTATACCTCTCGACTCCATGACCTCACACTCATCTCGCCTCCTTATCACTCACGCTCCCACTCCTCCCACCTTCCACGCTTCCACTCCATTAACTCTAACACCTTATCACTCCACACTCCTTACCACCATCCACCCTCACTTATAATTATTTTTATAGTATAATATTATATTACTATAAAATTATTATTATTATAATTACTATATTATAATTATAATATTTTTTTATAATTATCGATATATATAATTAATAATTATTTTATAATATAATATTATATTACTATATATTAAATTATTATTATTATATTATATAATTATAAAATTAAATTATCATATAATAATTAAATAATAATATTTTTAAATAATTAATTAAATTAAATTTTTAATTAATTTAATTGTGTTAATAATAAATTTAATAATTAATTAGTGTAATAATGTAATGCAATTAATTAGCAAATTAATTATTAATAACTTATAATTTAATATTCAAAAATTCTGATTTTTAACCCAAGCAATAGAAATTCCAGAATTTTAGCAATTTTAATATACCAACTTTGGAAGCTCATAAATGGGGTTTTACTTGGCCAAATGAATCCCGGGATGGCTCATTGGAAAGATAAAATTATGGAAAATATCTCTGAAGTAGTTTGATTTTTGTGTTTGATCATTTATTGGGTCTAAAATCCAGCAAAAGATCAAGCTTTGATTTTTTAACAAAACTAATTTCTGAGTTTAATTTCCTGCATTTTCATTTGCCCACAACTTCTTCTGATTATAGATCCATTCACCTATGTTCTCCTTCGCCAATTAAATATTTACAGACATCAATAGAAAACTCATATTTCTTTTATTTTAATTATATAATTA
>APFE030394349.1:0-39702 GCA_000404065.3 Pinus taeda
TGTAATATACCTGTAGGTTGGCATTTGAAGGGGAATGAGTCGTCGTCATTAAGGAGGATTGTAGATGGTTGGTGCTTAATATTTATTTTAACTGCTTAATATCATCGTTCATATTCTTGTGCATGTAAGTGGAACGTTCCTCTGTTTTCCCTTGACTTCACTGTAAACTGTTCAACATTCCTCTGTTTTCCATTGACTTCAACATTCCTCTGTAAACTGTTCAACATTCCTCTGTTTTCCATTGACTTCAACATTCCTCTGTTTTCCCTTGACTTTACTGTAGAGGGTTCATATGCACATGAGAGTGTCTCCTTTATTATTGTTCCTGTTCATATGCACATGAGAGTGTCTCCTTTATTATTGAGGAACAAGAAGGCTTCACTGATTAGATTGAAAATATGCATCAACAACCAAGAAACTGTTTCTAACATGGATTGGGAAGCCTTTTATTTTTGGCAAAATCCCTGCTAAACGCACTGCTCGCCCAAAAACCATTTGAGAAATATTTGACCAATTTCACAGTCCCAAAACAACATGGTAGTATTTACTTAATTAGGACAGATAATATGCAATAGTAGGCAACCCTCGAATGTCATGAACGACTCGACAACGATCTCCGGAAACAATTTTCACGCGGCAACAAATTCTTAGATAATCAAAAATTCCTTTTTTACTCTCTGTTTTTAGATAATCCATTATTCCTTTTTTGCTTTCTGTTTTTTAATAATCATGTAGTTTTATTATTAATTATAAAGCAACTGTTTTCTCTTTCATGTTTTATTTCTATGAAAGTTTCCCATATAACATTTACTTATTTTTATTTTTATTAAGAGAAATGTATTTACCAAATTTTTATTTTTATTAAGAGAAATATATTTACCAAGAATTTGGGTTATGATTTAGATTTTGGAAATAAACATGTATTTTATTATTATGTATTTTATAAAGATAGATATATTTACTAAAAATCTAGGTAATGATTTAGAATTTCGAAAATGAATAGTTATTATTACAAGCACAAGCTCAATAACATAGACAATCATAGACTTCCTAAGCTAGCTTTAAATTCCAGCCAAAATCACCTAAGGCTTAACCGAGGATGGCATAAGGACACAAGGGCCTGGTTAAACTATTGGGAGGTCAATGAGAACGATGCTTTGCAAAACATAAATAACATTAAAGATATTGTTACTTCTAAGTTCAAAGAGAAATTATGGTCTGAGAAAAATTTAGCGTCTAAAAGAAAATTAAATTATTATAAGAAGGTCATCAACCCCACCCTTGAAGATCAAAAGTATCTCTCTATTCTAACTAGCTCAAAAAAGAAAATTAATATAGCAAAGATTAGAACGAATTCTCACGAGCTCCATAGTGAAACTGGTCGTTGGGTAGTTCCAAAAATGCCATGGATAGAAAGGATCTGCCATATTTGTGAGAATAGGAGCATCTAGGATGAAAAACACTTCCTCTTAGAGTGCCCTGCATACAACCACATTAGATCTCAATTTCACAACCTTTGTTACAACACTGACCTCCCTAGCCTTTTACAATGCCAAAATTATAGTGAACTCGGAAGGTTTCTCTCCAAGCTTTTTGAGCATAGGAATAAAATTCTTAAATCAAAATAAATAATTTGTCTTTTTAGGTCCGATAGATCATTATTTGGTCTCAGTGGACGTTAACCATCATCATCATCATCATCATCATCATTATGATTGGTTACTCACTATTTTATTTTCTATTTCAATTTGAAAAATATATAACATTTATTGTTGAGAATTTTATTTACTCAATGAAATTTTATTAATAAAAGCATATGTTTCCTTATTTATTTTAGATATATAAAGGTTAAATTTAATTCTTATTATATTGAATTTGCAAATTATATCATATTTTTATCACTTTCCAAAATAATATTCTATCCATAGTTTTTTCCTTAATATTTGTCATGCATTATGGGTTTATTATTATATATATTATAGATTTTCTTTATGAATGACACATTTAATTGTGTTACTCGTTATTATGAAAGGTTTATAGACTAACAATATCATTTCAATGTTGTATGTTGCAGAAAATTTATCAATACCAAAGTTGCTCCTGAGTGAGTGGAAGACATTATCTATTTTTATGTTTTGTAGTGTTGTAATTAGAAGAAAATATTTATTTTTTTGTTTAGATGGGCCCATCAAAGAATGTACATGAACACCAACTATCATTAATAAAACGAGTATGTTTTTTTTCTGTGTGGAGGGGAATTCAACCCCTCCAAGAGGCTCTTAGGAAGGTTAAATGGTAACCCTCCTTTGAGTTGTGTTCCTTGTGCTTATGGTTTTCATGATCTTTAGTTTATATTGGAGTCCAATATGCACAAATGCAAATATTATCCTTTTATTATAATAATAATAATAATTTATAAACATGTTTTAAACATCTTCCTAACATACACACAAATCACAAAATCACTTTTATTCACATAAATCATTTAACATTGTTTCAATGTTTTAAACATCTTCCCCACATACACACAAATGATAAAACCACTCATATTCACATAAATCATTTAACATTTTTACAATGTTTTAAACATCTTCCCAACATGCACACAAACTCATAAATCACTCTTATTCACATAAATTATATAACAATTATAACCTTTTTTGGGGGGGGTTTTGATTTTGATTTGTTTTTTTTTCTCTTTCTTGCTTATTTAATTATATATTTTTACAATAACTATGTTTTTTAGTATATTTATATATATTTTTTCCTTTTTTCATATTTATAAATAGTTTATAAATAAATATAATTTAATATTGATATTGATATTTTTACAAATTTAAACTAAATACTAATATATGTTTAGAGTGTTTGTGTTTGTAAATATTTAAATTTATTTATTTGTATAGATTTACTATATCTAAATGTTTGTGTATTGGTTGTATTATTTATATACAATAAATATATGCTTATTTTCATATATATAAGAATGTATTTCGGTTATAATGTATGCTTTGGATTCTTTATTTTGTATGTATATGAATGTATTGTTTTCAGAATTGAGATAGTGTTTTTATTAGTTGCATTTAGATAGTTAGAATTTATTTGTTAAGGTTTTTATGTATCAATGAATAGGATATCTACTTCTATATGATGTGTGTGAATGTATTATTGAGAGTGCTTGCATTATTTGCATGTACTTCTTTGGAGTGTTTATTCTTCTATGTTTATGAATGTCTCATCTTGCATGCTTTTGAGTATTTTTTCATTGTTTATTTGTCGTGTATTGTTTGAGCATATGCCTTGAGTATTAGAGTGGTGGTTTCATTGTTTATATGTATATAAGTGTATTTTTTTCAATAGTTGCTTGTATTATCATGAGCGTTTTCAACATTCCCTCATTGTTTACTTGTATATGTATGAATGTATTCTTTGCTATAATTGTGTGTATATTATTTACTTGTATTCTTTGTATGTATATGAATCTATTATTTGCTGTGTGTGTATGTATCTTGTTTATTTGTATTCTTTTTATGTGTATGAATATATTCTTTAAGCGTATATGAATCTATTCTTTGCTACATTTGTGTGTGTCTTGTTTACTTGTATTCTTTGTATGTGTATGAATATGTCCTTGATGTGTGTATGAATTTAGTCTTTGCTACATTTGTATGTGTCTTGTTTAATTGTATTCTTTGTGTGTATGAACATATTCTTTGCTACACTTGTATGTGTCTTGCATAATTGTATTATTTCATATATGAATCTAGTCTTTGCTACATTTGTGTGTGTCTTGTTTACTTGTATTCTTTGTATGTGTATGAATATGTTCTTGATGTGTGTATGAATCTATTCTTTGCTACATTTGTGTGTGTATTCTTTGCTTCTATTCTTTGTATGTGTATGAATATGTCCTTGATGTGTGTATGAACCTATTCTTTGCTACATTTGTGTGTGTCTTGTTTACTTGTATTCTTTGTATGTGTATGAATATGTTCTTGATGTGTGTATGAATCTATTATTTGCTACATCTGTGTGTGTCTTGTTTATTTGTATTCTTTGTATGTGTATGAATATGTCCTTGATGTGCGTATGATTCTATTCTTTGCTACAATTGTGTGTGTCTTGTATTCTTTGTATGTGTATGAATATGTCCTTGATGTGTGTATGAATCTATTCTTTGCTACATGTGTGTGTGTCTTGTTTACTTGTATTCTTTGTATGCGTATGAATATGTCCTTGATGTGTGTATGAATCTATTCTTTGCTACATTTGTGTGTGTCTTGTTTGCTTGAATTCTTTGTATGTGTATGAATATGTCCTTCATGTGTGTATGAATCTATTCTTTGCTACATTTGTGTGTGTTTTGTTTACTTGTATTCTTTGTGTTTATGAAAATATTCTTTGCTACAATTGTATGTGTCTTGCATAATTGTATTATTGCATATCTGAATATATTTTTTGCTACATTTGTGTGTCTTGTTTACTTGTATTCTTTGTGTGTATGAAAATATTCTTTGCTACACTTGTATGTGTCTTGCATAATTGTATTATTGAATATATGAATCTATTATTTGCTCAATTTGCATTTGTCTTGTTTAATTGTACTTTGTATACTTATGAATGTATCCTTTATGTGCATATGAATCTTTATTTGTTATATTTATATACATATTATTTACTTATGAGTGTAGTTTGTGTGAATATATAATATATTATATATATATATATATATATTATATATATATATATATATATATGATTATAAATATACTATCATTATTTTTATATATACATATATATTATTTATAATATTAATTTGTAAATATATTAGTTTAAATATTTGAGAAAATATTATTATTATTATTATTATTTATTTTTATTATTTTGCTTTTCATTTTTTATTTTTTTCCATATCAAAATTTTAAATATTGATAATATTAATTTATCATTTTAAAATGAAAAATAATATACATATTACAATAACATTAAAAAGTACATAATATTATCCTTCTAAGTAAAACCGAATTAATGATTATCATGTTATAAAATAATATGCAAACCATGAAACTCAATATTCAAATCCCCAAAAAAGAAACAATAACATGACATTTATAATATCATCAATCTCCAATAACACATATCAATTAATTATTTAATATTAAAATCAATACACTAAGTAAATTTTATTAATTTTATTTAAAAATTCACTAATTTTAATATTTTATAATTTTCTTTTCATAATACTAAAATTTAATAATATGCAAAAAATATTAATTCTAAAATTTTATTAATGATAATAATTTCTTTTAAAAATGGTAAACATTCGACACAGAGACCGAACCAGGGCCCTCGTGATGAAAGCTGGACTCTCCCACCTCTTGGGCTTCCTCGAGAAAGAACACCGAAACATGAGCAGTAATCTTGGGACAGTTCAGGGAGAAATTGAAAGTGAAATTCACAGAGCTGAAAGAGGGAGAGGAAGAGGAGTCTGGAGGACGGGTCTCAGGGTAATGGTTGGGTAGATGAAGACGCCCTCTCCCACTAAGAGTGCGAGGGTAATGGCAAGATGTGAAATTGCTGGAGAGGGAGGGAGAATTGGAGGCCAGGCTAGAGGGTGCCCGCCGAGGGGTACCTCTGCGACATCTCATCCTATGGCATAGACGGGGCATAACGAAAGCAGCAGCGGCGCTGTGGGAACAAGACCGAGCAACCACAGAAGTAGAACATGGGCTAATCAAAAGTTCAACCAAACGAGAGCCCGAAGCCTTAGAGAAAATCGAGGGAACTGACAGAGGCAGCTCCGCAGGTCTATAAAGGAAAAAACCCAGCTTAGTCTCCCCTGTCAATCCATTAGAGGCAGCATCCACCAGGCCATAACCCGACCAAAAAAACATTAGAGGCTCCAGAGCGATCCCATGATGGAGGCTAGATTTATTACCCTCAGTCCTGCCTCGAATTGCACCCGCCATTACTATGGCATTCAAGAGAGTCGAGGTCCAAAACAGTTAAGAGCGTGTGGAGGTGAAAACCATATCGAAGGACACGCTGGTAGTATCAAAGTCGCCTACACTGAAGTCGTTAAACGCTGTGATAGCCAAATGCCAAGGATCATCCGTCGATTGGCTATAATCTTCGTTGTACAGGGTGGGCAGGTGGCGTCCCTTCTTGCCCCACCCCTGTCCCATCACATTAATCATCTGGAGAGTCACCCACATCCGGGGTATTTTTATTATGTTATTTTGTATTTGGATTTATTTTTTTTTAGGTTTATTTTTATTTTGTTATTTGTATTTTGATTTTTTTTTTTGACTAGATAAAAATACTTACATTACATTAATCTTTTTATTTAGTTATTTATTTTTATTATCATTACTTTTCTATCGAGAATCTCCTCTCAAAACAAATATATATTTATTATAATAAAAATTATTATAATTTATTTCAATAATTGTGTTATATATATATATATATATATATATATATATATATATATATATATATATATTATTATATAATATATATATATTTATTATTTATTTATTTTATTTATTTTATGGTAAGTTGGTATATTTAAATGTTTTTAAAATAATAAAAACATTATTTAAATATGATTAAAAGATTATTTTAATGTTTTGAAGTTAATGTTATGTTTTAAATAAATTAAAAGGTATTATATAGAAAGCTCTTCTTGGCTTGGAGATGAAAAATCTCTACTAACAGGGTCATCCACGTGAAGGTGAGAGCTTATATGACCCCAAAAATTGTCCATCATTGGCATGGGACTAACCACTGACGCGCATCCACATAATCCATTGTCAATGAGGCATAATCACTCACATGCACACAACAATAAAAGTGTGCACACAAACATACACATACCCACAAACATTACACATATTGACTTACATTGTGACATGTTCACACACAACACATTTATTAGGTTTATTATGAATGTTTAAATTAACATTATATTATGCACATGATGAAGATTGAGTATAGATATTATGATGTTGACAATTACATTTATTTCATAAGTTAATTAGTATGTTATGAAATTGAAAAGTATTTTTTTTTACTATTTTTAAAAACAATTATTATCATTAATAAAATTTTAGAATTAATGTTTTTTTTTACATATTATTAAATTTTGGTATTATGAAAAAGAAAATTATAAAATTAATGAATTTTTAAATAAAATTAATAAAATTTATTTATTGTATTGATTTTAATATTAAATAATTAATTGATGTGTTATTACAAATTGATGATATTATAAATCTCATGTTATTGTTTCTTCTTTTTTGGGATTTGAATCTTGGTCTCATGGTTTCCATAATATTTTATAACACAATAATCACTAATTGGGTTGTACTCAGAAGGATGATATTATGTACTCTTTTTTTTGTTTTTTTGAATAAGCCTACTCCTATTATTGATACAAGTTTTTTTTACAACGAGGCGGTAGCCTCAAGAGGTCTAGCCTGGAAAATGGCTTACTCACATGACAGATTTGAAAGATAACCCACAGAAACTAGCAGCAAACCAACTAGAACTAAAACTATTATCGAAGCCTTTAAACCGGAACCTCCATGACAAAACGCACACTGACTAGAGTTCCAAAACTACTTAACATAGGTGATACTATTGACTCGAACTGTTAACATGGAAAGAAGACAACTGAACATAGACATAAAACAACTGAGCATTTCCCCTTGAACAGACATGATAACCGCAAAAGAGAACGACAAATTGATCAAGCATCACGAGTCATGGGAGGAAATTCTTCCACAATCCAACAACCGAAACTGGAGAGGTCATCATCATCAGAGGGAAGGCCCTCTTCTTTCGGCAGACCCCCTTCACCTGGAAGATTTAAACACGCCAGAGCAGGCTTAACCTGGAAAGCAGAGCTCTTTGGAACATCACCCTTCTGGCACGGATTCTGAGAGGTGCTTGGAAAATCTTCCACCCTTGGCTTCGATGAAGCATTTGGAGTTGCCAAACCCATGCATGTTGCACCCTCACTTAGCTGAATCGTGACAGTAGGAATGAAAGAATGATTACTTAGCGTGCAAAGGATTTGAAAGCGGGCCGAGTGCTCATGAGCATGATTGGGGTTCGATATTGCGACCTGATGTCCCTGGCCACGACCACGACCTCGTCTGGGAGCAGGATGACTTTCATAAGAAGAGGCAGGGAACGTATCAGTAGAAGAGGATGAAGCCTGGCGTAAGGGATGACCACGTACTCCACCCCTACGGCAACCCATTCTTTGTCGCAGGATAGTCATGTTACCTAGAGCATAAAGAGTAGGACAGACAACAATTCTTTGCTGAACATGGGAGACTGGAAGGGGGAGAGTTAACAAGTTTACCGGAGAATTGAGATAGCTGGAGGGCGTACAACTGAAGAGAACGCTGAAGGGGCTATGACGATCCAGTAAAAACAACACAGAAGCTACTCCGCAAGCCTAAACGCCATGGGATCCTCAATCATCCACAGAGCAGAGCACTGCACCTGCGAGGAGGCCAAACATGCGCGAGAAAGGAACAAAATTGAAATGGTGGGGTGCCATCAGATTAGAGCAGGGAGGCCTGTAGAATGTCGAGCCGCATTAACACGGCCATGAATGAGCTCTCCAGGGTATTGAATACAGACAACAGGTGAGGCTAGGTGGTGCATAACATACTCCACGCGCCTACTCCTCCCATCACCATCGTCCCATTACCTGTCTCGTTCACCTGCATCCGGGAGATATTATGTACTTTTTAATGTTATTGTAATATGTATATTATTTTTCATTTTAAAATGATAAATTAATATTATCAATATTTAAAATTTTGATAGGGAAAAAAAACTAAAATGAAAAAAAAAATAATAATAAATGATTAAAAATTAAAAATAATAATATAATAAATAATTTCTCAAAATATTTAAACTAATATATAATTACAAATTAATATTCTAAATAGTATATATTTATATATAAAAATAATGATAGTATTTTTATAATCATATAAATAAATATTTAAAAATATATATATTCACACAAACTACACTCATAAATAAATAATATGTATATAAATATAACAAATAAAGATTCATATGCACATAAAGAATACATTCATATGTATACAAATAATACAATTAAACAAGACACACACAAATGTAGCAAAGAATAGATTCATACACACATCAAGGACATATTCATACACATACAAAGAATACAAGTAAACAAGACACACAAATATAGCAAAGAATATATTCATATATGCAAGAATACAATTATGCAAGACACATACAAGTGTATCAAAGAATATGTTCATGCACACAAAGAATACAATTGAACAAGGCACATACAAATGTAGAAAATAATAGATTCATACACACATCAAGGACATATTCATACACATACAAAGAATACAAATAAACAAGACACACACAAATGTAGCAAAGAATAGATTCATATACACATAAAAAATATATTCATACACATACAAAGAATACAAATAAACAAGACACATACACATGCAACAAAGAATAGATTCATAACATACAAAGAATACAAGTAAATAATATACACACAAGTATAACAAAGAATACATTCATACATATACAAGTAAACAATGAAGGAATACTGAAAGCACTTAAGATAATACAAGCAACTATTGAAAAAAATACATTTATATACACATAAACAATGAACCCACCACTCTAACACTCAAAATATACTCAAACAATACACGCATATACATGCAAATCAATGAAAGAATAGTCAAAAGCATGCAAAATGAGACATTCATAAACATAGAAGAATAAACACTCCAAAGAAATACATACAAATAATGCAAACACTCTTAATAATACATTCACACACATCATATAGAAGTAGATATCCTATTCATTGATACATACCAAAATAAAAACCTTAACAAACAAATTCTAACTATCTAAATGCAACTAATAAAAATACTATCTCAATTTTGAAAATAATATATTCATATACATACAAAATAAAGAATCCAAAACATACATTATAACCCAAATACATTAATATATATAAAAATAAACATATATTTATTGTATATAAATAATAGAACCAATACACAAACATTTAGATATAATAAATTTATACAAATAAATAAGCTTAAATATTTACAAACACTGACACTCTAAACAATATATTAGTATTTAGTTTAAATTTGTAAAAATATCAATATCAATATTAAATTATATTTATTTATAAATATTAAAAGAAGAAAAAACATAATATAAATATCCTACTAACATAGGATAAAAATATATAATTAAATAAACAAGAAAAATAAAAAATAAATATTGAAACAAAATCTTAAAAAAATCAAAATCAAAACAAAAAAAAATTAAAAAGAATGTGGTTATAATTGTTATATAATTTAGGTGAATAAGAGTGATTTATAAGTTTATGTGTGTTGGGAAGAGGTTTAAAATATTGTAAAAATGTTAAATGATTTATGTGAATATGAGTGGTTTTGCATTTGTGTGTGTATGTGGGGAAGATGTTTAAAACATTGAAACCATATTAAATGATTTATGTGAATAAAAATGATTTTGTGATTTGTGTGTATGTTGGGAAGATGTTTAAAACATGTTTGTAAATTATTATTATTATGATAAAAGGATAATATTTGGGTTTGTGCATATTGGAGTTACTATAAATTAAAGATCATGAAAACCATAAGCACAAGGAACACAACTCAAAGGAGGGTTACCATTTAACCTTCCTAAGAGCCTTTTGGAGGGGTCGAATTCCCCTCCACAAAAAAAAAGATTACTCCTTTTATTAATGATAATTTGTGTTCATGTACATTCTTTGATAGGCCCATTTAAACAAAAAAGAATATATTTTTTTCTAATTACAACACTACAAAACATAAAAATAGATAACCTCTTCGACTCACTCACAAGCAACTTTGATATTGATAAATTTTCTGCAACATAAAACATTGAAATGATATTGTTAATATACCGTAACATTATTAAATGTGTCATTCATAAAGAAAATCCATAATATATATATAATGATAAACCCATAATGCATGACAAATATTAAGAAAAAACATGGATACAATATTGTATGTAAAGTGATACAAATATGATATAATTTGCAAATTCAATATAACGACAATTAAATTTAACCATTACATATCTAAAATAAGTAAGGAAACAGATTTGGTAATATGGTTTTATAAATAAAATTTCATTAAGTAAATAAAATTCTCAATAATTAAATGTTATATATATTTTCAAATTGAAATAGAAAATAAAATAATGAGTAACCAATCATAATGGTAACAAAATATATGTTTATTTTCGAAATTCTAAATCATAGCCCATATCCTTGGTAAATATATTTCTCTTCAAAAAATATATGGTAACAAAATACATGTTTATTTTCAAAATCATAAATCATAACCCAAATTCTTGGTAATATATTTCTCTTTATAAAATATATGGTAGCAAAATAAATGTTTATTTTAGAAATTCTAAATATATGGTAGCAAAATAAATGTTTATTTTAGAAATTCTAAATTATAAGCCTAATTCTTGGTAAATAGATTTCTGTTCATTAAATATATGGTAACAAAATACATGTTTATTTTCAAAATTCTAAATCATAACCCAAATTCTTGATAAATATATTTCTCTTCCTAAAATATATAATAATAAAATACATGTTTATTTCCTAAATCATAACCTAGATTTTTGGTAAATATATTTCTCTGCATAAAAATGAATAAATGTTACATTGGAAACTTAAAAAAAATAAAACATTGAAAGAGAAAACGCGTTGAGATATAATTAATAATACAACTTAATTATTAAGATAAAAAAAAAATATCTTTGATTATCTAAGAGTTTGTTGCCACGTGAAACCCGTTTTAGGAGATGGTTGTCAAGTTCTATGGTTGTTTTATCTCATCATCAATATCATGATCAATATCATGAAATTCGTGGGTTGCCCACTATTGCAGATGAGCAAGATTGAAAAGGCTTCTCAATCCATGTTGAAACAGTTTCTTGGTTGTTGATGCATATTTTCAATCTAATCGGTGAAGCCTTCTTGTTCTTCAATGATAAAGGAGACATTCTGATGTGCAAATGAACCCTTTACACTGAAGTCAAGGGAAAATAGAGGAATGTTGAAACATATACAGTGAAGTCAAGGTAAAACAGAGGAATGTTGAAACGGTTACATTGAAGTCAACGGAAAAGAGAAACGTTCCACTTACATGGACATGAATATGATAACCCAATATGGTAACAAAATACATGTTTATTTTAGAAATTCTAAATCATAACCCAAATTTTTGATAAATATATTTCTCTTCATAAACTATATAATAATAAAATATATGTTTATTTTTTAAATTATAACCTGGTAAATATATTCTGGGCATAAAAATAATAAATGTTACACGGGAAACTTTAAAGAAATAAAACATTGAGAGACTTTAAAACATTGAGAGAAAACAGGTTGTCATATAATTAATAAAACTGCATAATTATTATTGAAAATTTAAAAAAAAAATAAAACATTGAAAGAGAAAACAAGTTGCTATATAATTAATAAAACTGCATAATTATTAAGAACAAAAAAAATTTGATTATCTAAAAATTTGTTGCCAAATGAAACCAGTTTTAGGACATCTTTGTCAAATTGTATGATTGTTTTATCTCATCATCATCAATCTCATAACATTCTTGGCTGCAGCTTCTGTAGCAAAAATAAACAACTAACAAATCAATGATATTCAAATTATTTAATAAAAAATAATATTTCCCTGTTCACAGGCCAGGGAAATATTTTCACCCAGGAATCCAGAGTTGTATTTGTCACCAAATACCTATTTTGACTAAACAGTTTCTCATGCATATTTTATCAATATAATTGTACACCTTTTATTGTATTTTTTAAAATATTTTTATACTAAATAACTTACATGTTAGCCTTTGTGTCAGAATTAAAAATAAACACAAACCAACTCCAGAGAAGATGAAGGCACTTCCACTAATGGTTGCTCGTGAAGTAGAGATGAAGGCAATTCCCCTAGGGTGTTGCAAACTTCGCTGTCCCAGGTTTCTCAATCACCAGTGCCTAATGGCAATTCAACCACAGGGCCGGTGCTGCAATACTATTTAGGGGACAATTATGTGATTGCAAGTACTGTAATGTATTATGCATATCTCGCTGCCCTGCTTTAGGGAAGCGTTGGTTTCAAGTATATTCCAGGTTTCCTGTTTTGGGCGCGGGGCCATGCTCTTTATGGGACGAGCAGCTATGATGACTTTTTGTAAATCTAATGACAACTGCTGGTACTATTATTACAACTGCTGGTATCATCCATGGAAAACTCTTCCATCAGTAGATTGCAGGTATGTGATTGTAGGTACAGTCATTTATTTATGATGTTTATATGCATATCTCGCTACCCTAGGCATTACCCAAGCTTTAGGTATAATTCTAGTTATGTGGCTTGGTACTACTGTATTGGGATATTCTAGGTTTCCTATGTGCTTTGAATTAAATAATATTTTAATAAAACAATAATTAAGGTGAATAATATTTTAATAAAACAATTTTAATTATTTCACCTCTAGGAAAAACTGCATTTCACCAGCAAATTAGTAATCCTCAAAGCCCCGTCCAAACATATCTATCCACTAAAAGATGGCATTTCCTCAAACTCCAAGCAATATAAATGGGAATTACAGCACGCAACCCCAAACAATCACAACCGTCCACAGAATCCGTTTTCTGTGATATTCAAAATGGATTACGAAAATGCCATCAAAAGTAATTTCACCGTGCTTTCTTAACAAATCAAAAAGATTCATTGAATTTTTGCATTAAACAGAAATCTGCTTCTAAAATAGAATTGGATTTGTAAGAAGGCTATGAAGCTATGGGTCTATAATTGGATCTGTAAGTAGTTATGTAGGCTATGCAGCCTTACGGCTGGCATTTCTCAGGAATGTATTGATCTGGCTTTGTAGGGTTTTGCTTTGTAAGGTTTTTGGCGGTGACTCTCTATAGGGTTTTGCTGTGTAAAGTTTTTGGCAGTGCCTCTCTGTAGGGTTTTGCTGTGTAAGGTTTTTGGCGGTGCCTCTCAACTGGCTGAACCACCTTCTCAATCTCCTGCTTAATCTACCTACGCTACTTAAGGAGAAGCTATCGATTGTGCTATCTAAATTAGTTGTTCTTATGACTGGTGTTAGCACTCTTTAAAGATCTTCGACTTCATCAGATTATGCAACTCTTATGGATATGAATCTGGGTGGATGGGGAAGGCTGTCATGGAACTGATTTGCTCGTAACTCCACTTGTCCCCTCCAACTGATTGTATGATAGGAGCAATGTCTCAAAGCTTTGGAAGATTCTACAGCCATGAAGGAATTTCTCCTTTGATTATATTATAGGTGAGATCCAGCATAGTAATAGAACATAGAGTGTTTAGAAAAACAGGAAACGTCTGCTCTATTTTACAAACACATAATTTCAACACATCTAAAGAAAATGGATGCACATGCATGAAATGAGAAAAGGAGGAGCTCAATTGGGCGTTTGGAGAGATCAGTGCTCTAACAAGCAGCACAGCCATGAAATGAGAGACCAATGTTGTCAGTAGACTCATTACATGGAATATCTCACATGTGAACACCGATCGACACATAGGACTAAAACTAACTCAATTGACATAAGTCTTCTGCAATGGACATGTTGTGTAAATATATCATAGAGATATTCGTAAACTGCACCAAGAAACACAGGAGAACAAGACCATTCGCAAATACTACTCACCTTTGTTATTGAAACGCTTCTTACGAATCTTTCATTTATTATTAAAACTCTGCAAACAGGTGGTTAAAAAGGAGCTGCAAACTCCTCATTCTCTTCTACAAAGGCACTGAAAACGTTGCTCTAGCTCCTCCTGTATATAAAATTCCAACTCATCAGAAAAAGAAATAGAAACAAAGGGCTGGGAACAAAGGGCTGGAATGAATTTAGAAGTAATTCAATAAAATATTGCCATAAGTATCTGAATACATTATTTGTTGATCAAGTTGGCCCTTCAACCACCCCTGCATATTCTCCTCAGCTTGGACTTTCTCTCTCACTTAACAGACACAAAATAACCACTACCACAACACTATAAGCATACCACAGCACTAAACACAGTACAGGACATGGATGCATACAACACTACACTGAACATTATGGAAGCGCTCCATAAGACAAACAACTTTACATCAGAGACATTGAGAACACCCATGCTTAACCACCTGTAGATTTAACAGAGAAAAAAATTTGTGCGGTTACTTGGTTTTCCTCGTTAACCAGTTGAATAAACAGAGAAATAGACAAAACAAATTAAAGGGAATAGAAAATTACCCTCCATGAATAATCCACTCAGATCGCCTTGCTGCTGTTTTCCGACTGCAAAAACTTCGATCACCTCCTCTTCATTAGTGAATTTCCTCCTCTCATTCCACCGATCCCTCTCATTCTTCATTCACCACGCATCCCTCACATAACCACCGATCCCTCACATTCTTCATTCATCATGCACCGGTGAGTGTATCATAACTAGGGCATTCCTGAGTTTTATGATTGCTTTTTTGGACCGTTGTGTCCAAATTCACCTTTAACCAATCTTTTAATTACTAGTCATTAAACCTATTTTCTAAACCATCTTTTAAGTCAGTATAACTATTTATAATTTTTTATATTGCTATAGTTTTTTTTACCTGCGTTTTTCAGTTTCTATGGGTGTGAATAAGAGTGATTTGATGAGACTAAATGCTAATGGTGCAAAGGGTCAGCAGTATTATTGACCGTAATATATGTATAATAATAATCTAAAATATAACAATAAATTAATAAAACTTAAAACAACGATAATTGGAAAATATAAATCTATTTAAAATTTATATATGTTTATTTATTAAGTATACTAAAATAAAATTTTGAAAATAGTTAGATTGAAAAAGTTCATAGACTTACTTATTAGAGTAACTCATTTAGTAGCACCATGGTTTTAATGTTTTATAAAAGTGATTTGTTTAATTGTTTCTAAGTGTTAAATTTACTTTATTCTCACTATGTTATTGGTCCAAAGGGTGTAAAGAAATGTTGTAAGAGAGTATAAAGAGATAGTTATAAATATGAAATTTAATATTTGTTCAATATTTAATTCCAGGCATTAGTGCACCATGAGTAGTGTCACATTGTATTTGAGGAACTTTTCTCTTTGAAAGTGAAAGTCTTCACCTAATTAGTGATATTAATCCAAGAAAAAAATTCCCTTAAACTTGCATCTTCATGATTTATACATAATTTGTTTGGAGGTTTTACACTTGAATTGCTTTTTCCCAAGAAAAATATAATTGTATTTCACTCACAATGTCCAAAACCCAATTGTGTTTTCATGTATGTGCTTTTCAATTTTATCATTTTAGTTGTCTCTCTTATGTTATATTTGAAAGCACTACCCATAACCAATAATTAAGTAAAAAAAACAGACAGACTTATATATATATATATATATATATGTGTGTGTATATATTGTTTTTACTTATAGAAAGACTTATGCGAAAACAAATAGCAATCAGACCTTATATATATATATATATACAATATGCTTCTCAAGACAAGGCTCAAGTTATGTTTTTACATTATAGAAAGACTTACTAGTTAGTCGACAAACTATATATCATTTTCTATAGTATCATTTGAAGTATATAGTTATGGCTTAAATTATGACCTATGTGATAATAGATTAAACACAATATGCTTCTCAAGACAAGGCTCAAGTTATGCCTTTGAATCAATTATCTAATTTTTATTTTCTTATAGTATCATTTGAAGTATATATTTACAGCTTAAAATTGAGATCTATGGATAACATAGTAAAAAATCAAATACCTATTTGTGATTGATATATATATATATATATATACATGTTCTTTTTGTTTTTACATTATAGAAAGGCCTATGTAGAAACACATACCATAGCCTATTTTATAACACAATATGCTTCTCAAGACAAGGCTCAAGTTATGCCTTTGAATAAATTATCTCATTTTCATTTTCTTATAGTATCATTTTATGGCTTAAAATTGATCTCTATGGATAAGATATAAATCCATCTCTTCACTTTATTGGTGATAATGATATGTACTCAAAACCCTTATAAAGCCTCACCTAATGTATGTTATTGACACAATATTAACCTCAATAACGAATTCTTATATGCATAATATGCCCATAACTTACTCGAGGAATAATAAAAACATGAACTGAAAATATGAAAGAAAAGTGCCTAACTCAATTAATGAATGGAATATAACAAAGAATGTTCAAGTAAAGAGTATATTAAGAAAATAAATTAATGTAGAATGAGAATGATTTAGAACCCTCTAAGTAGAAGTAGATGTATTAGATTTATTTCCAACATAATTTATAACATAGTATTGCAATAAATGGGACCTGTTAAGTTTCCTTTGCTTTAGCGAATCATGATTTCTCATCTTCACAAGTCTCCTTCACTAATCATGCTACCGATTTTGAAATTGCACTATCTCATATCATAGATGTATTTATTAGGATTATAAAATAAAATATAGGTGGGAGTGGGATCTTTTCTCATCCTATCCAATCTTCGAACCTCTAGATACATAACAAAGAGGGAAGGTTTACAATAGAATTACTTCCTTGTTCATATACACTTTTGGAACTAAGTGTTAGAAAGTGAGATCTCTATCCAACCTTCTAGTTATCTTGAGAGAAAAAGAAAAGAAAAGTTAATATGATAAAGAGAAATAGTCACAACAAATTGTTGTTTAAACTAAATCTCCAAAAATGAAGAGAAGTACGAAAGCATCTTCCATCCCTTTTAAAAAATTTCAAATAAATTTCCAAGCAGAAAGTTAATGCATTAACATACAATTGGATTTATCTCAGGTGGTTGGAGGAATGCTTATCACCCTCCCCACCCAGGTTCGATTCCCACAAATGACATGTTGAGCTCATATAGAGTATATTTCTCTAATAGATTTCACCCTTATTCTCGACTCACCTTGTGGCCTTAATAATCTAGGGTTTTACCTATGTATCATCTTCAAAATGAGGGAAATTATCCAAGGGTTTTCCCCGAGATTTATAACATGGGAAACAATACAATATATCACGGAAACCTTATGTGAAATATCTTTCATTAGTTCATCTCATATATCATAAGAACATGCACTGGGTGCACTTCCATGGCATAAAACAATTTCTCATTGTAGTTGATAGTTGTGTTGTGAAGGCATGTATCCTAACTGTCACACTTGGAGATAAGTGTCGTTTTATTGTTGTTTCAATGAACACATGTTGATTTTGGGTACTGTGCATCTTCTTGTCATGTGTTTGAGGGTGTATGTGTGTGTGATAATGTTAAGTACTTTTTGTATGCTCTTACTCTTACTCTCTTGTCTCACTAATCTCACACTTAGTGAAATCATTGGAGCTTTTCCCTATCCACTCAGCTTGCACAAGTTGTAAGCACACTAATTTCTCGCCAAGCAATGAGCACACTATGCACTCCTAACATTTAGTGATGACACCCACCTCGTAGACTTGCATACTATGTAATCTTGAGGGAAACCTCTTGGAACATTGAGCAACATTACAGCACAAACCCTCGAACCTTACTACTTACACCTACTCATTGCGCAACCCTTGATCAAATATGTCTTGTATTTTGTGTTTTGCATTCTTAGTGGATAATCAGGTCATATCTATACCATTTACGTGGAAACCTATGCAATTCCCAGATGAACCTCCTTAGCCATTATGCACTGCACAGTTATAGTGCCTAATCTTACCACTCTTGCTACTTGCAATTTCCCTCCATTCAATGCCTTAACTAACGTTTCCTTCACTATTCACTGTGCACTTTCAGTGGATAGTAGGGCCATCCTTCAACCCTTGTAGTGGTCTACTACATAGTCCCTTGATCCTCCTCCTCAATTACTATGCATTGTGTATTCCCAATGGGAAATCCTATCATCCATGCCTCATGAAACTATGTACTACGCCTAAGAATGTCTCCTCCTCCCTTTCCATTGTGCACTGTGTGCTCCTAGTGTCTAATCCTTCACTTCTTGCCTCTTGTTCCTATGCATTATGCACTAGAAACCCTCTTTCCTTGAGACCTTTCACATTTCCCATCACAGTCAATATCTTGAATGAACATAAGGTAGAATAGGTGATTTTGGGACTGATATTCTCTTGCCATGAGTTAGCTCCATTTTAAGGTACTTTCATCCTAACATGGTAGATAAATTTCAAGGAGATAATCAAGGAAATATGCTAAGAAAACATTTGCTGAGCTGAAATATAAATATACCATCATGCAGAAGATAGAGGAACTCCAAACTACAACATATGGATAGTAACTCATGATGATTTAGAATGTCTTAATACCATTCCCAGACCCTTTAGAGGGTGAAGATAAAATACATTTCATATCCATCATGAGGAGTCAAAGACACGTCAATAGAGAAGAGAACTTGACATCAACACATTACAACAAAGTCTCATGTCACATGTTACCAAATGAGCATTGACATAAACATGTATTTTGTCATATTTTAGTGGAATATAATTTTGTAATTATCAAAATCAGAAAAATTTAAATGTGTGGAAACCTAAGGGTCACACATGGAATGTAAAGAGTTATTAGGAAGTCCAAGATTCATGTAGGAACTCAAAAGTCACATAGTAGCTCAAGAGTCATGAGGGAGGTCAATATTTATAAGGGAGGTGAAAGGTCACCTCATTTGGTATAAATAAACCCCCATAGCTCAAGAAAATGAATTTTCACCTTAGCTTCTCAAGCTAGGAATAGGTGAGAAGATCGTCCTTTTGAGGAGGAAGTAGTCGCTTAACATTCCACTATTGGGGCTAGTGATGCATCATTGTAATTGTGTATCTTGGAAATTTCATTTAATGGTTTTAAAGTCTTAAAAATGGCACACTTTCATGCATATATTGTGAATGTTGTAAGATTATTATTTCATTGTTTATAGTGTATGTTTGTGTTTATAATAAGGAAAATGAACTATTTAATTACATTTAGTATACATCTTTGAATTGTTCATTTATTTCTTTCATGATCGTTGTTTCTATGCGAACTACTTCACAAGATAATTAAAGATTCTTTTAGATATATGTGTGTGTGTCTTTATTATGATATTACTATTACTCTTCTTCTAAACACTCACTTTCTATTTTCTATATGTGAAAGAACCTTTATTCACATTGCAATTGAGTGCTTCACAAGGCTAACTTACTTTCTTATCTCGAAATTCATACTCTCTTATGTTGTTTATTGCAGCTAAGGAAAATGTTTAAGATTATGGCAGTTAGGATTGTTTCGTAGATGGGGCTCCTACTCTAAATGGTGTAAGGTCTACTTGGGACTTCGTATCGGTGATACCCCCTATATGTTGGTGGTTTCCAAAGACAACAACATTTTGGCACTAGAAAGAGGGCCAACCTTTGTATAGTTGATAACTCAACTCATTCACATAAAGAACCTTCAGTTCAAGGTAGTAATTATGTGAGTCTGAATCCAACCCACATGTTTTAGAAAGAAGAGTCATCTCAGTAAGGTCCAAAGCATGCTTATGAAGTTACTTATGAGAAACTTTGGATGATTTTTCCTATCATCCATCAGTTTGATAGAGCTCTTAGATTACTACTTGTTACGTATGCTATTCCTTATATGAAATCTTCGAAAGAGACAACCCACTGTGGTGTTATAGTTTCCTTAGTTGAGGATTTCGTTACTGCTACCCTTGATGATTTAGTTGATTCACATGAAGAACCTCATTACAAAGGGGATATTCCACTACCTATTGGGGAAAATATAGAGGGAGACAAGGAGAACTTTCATTTTTTAGGTGACAAACCGATGAGGGACAATGAACAACCAAACAATGATGGAAATTTGAATAGTAAAGAGGAAGAGTCTTTAGAATCAAATAATGAGGAAGAGAATTAAGACATGACTAAGG
Organism: Pinus taeda; assembly: GCA_000404065.3. NCBI lineage: Eukaryota > Viridiplantae > Streptophyta > Pinopsida > Pinales > Pinaceae > Pinus > Pinus taeda. Next base: position 21,106 of record APFE030394349.1, read on the forward strand.
ACCAATTGAGAACATGAAAACATGTCATCGCGAACCTAGGAAAGGACAGCAAGTCACAGTAAGTAACAAAAGGAACATATTTTGTTTACATAATGAATGAAATTAATGGACATAATTTCCACTTACCTCAAGAAGACAGGACATATCACTCGCCATAATAATCCACAACCACCATAAGCCTATGATGTAATATACACCATCAGCCTATGATTTCATTATCTTAATTAAAATATTTCACCCCTAGTGAACTATCCATTCAAACTTGTACCTATTAGACTATATGAAATCTCAGCAAGAACAATGGGAGATTCATTGAATCACATAAAGCCCATAATTTCCCTTTTTCTATAATATTGCGACAATGTTTTAGAAATTTTTCAGTCTGCAAGATGCATTAGGTATGTTGAGATATTATAGGGGTATGATTATGTTATTTCCCTTGAAAATGTGTTCAATTTCCAATATGATAGGTATATGGTAGTGGGAATAATGGTTCAGGAAGATGAAGAAACCATAGAAATAATGTATAGGCTACAACAAATCATAGAGTGAGAAATATGAAGCCATAATTGATGGAGTAGTTTCTCAATCCATAAGAGGTTTTGGTGAAGAACTAGAGTGGATTGGAAAAAAGGTATATACCAACACCCTATACATATCTCTCATCACAGAGAGATAATTTTCACATCAGGGGTGCCATGGGGTCATCTATTAGCACCACTTGAGGCTGCTAGATCACTTGAGGATTTAAAAACTAGTCAACATACCCTTCTTCCTCTGGAAGACAGTCTAACAGATGGCCACCAACATTTAAAACTCTAGTAGGCTAAATGATTCCCTTTCACATCATGACTCCATCAAATTACTTATGGAACATGCACTACAAGTAGAATGTTGTATCTGGAATGATGTTGTGTAAGCACCGAGGTTGGAAGTTGAAGAATCACTAGTAGAAGGAACAATTGTTGCAACTTCACTAGAAGTTGCAACTACTACAACTCCACCAAAATATGCAACTACTACAATCCATAAGGAGGTTGTTGCTACAACTTACAAAGCAGGAGAAATTGTTGAGTTGCAACCATAGGAAGAAGAATCCATGGGAGGTCATGATAGTGATATAGAGATCACTAGAATCCAACCTCCAACAAGGAGACTAAGGAGAATGAACAAGAGGCCTACACTTGTGGCTATACCAAAAATGAATATTATAAGGTAAAAAAAAGGAAGAGACAACACTATCTTCTATAAAAGAGGCGGAAACCCATGTTGCAACACAAGAAGAAACATGGTAGGACAAAGAAGAAGAGATACATGCTACAAAAAAAATAGATTTAGAAGAGATGCATGTTGTAGCATGGCTTGAAGAAAAAAAAATTGTCCCAGGAAAGATTAAAGAAGTGTATGTGGTAACAAAGATTGAGAAAGAAGTAACCCTTGCATAAACAAAAGAACCTTTAGGGATAATTGAAGAAGATTAAGATTGTATTGAACCATAAAAAGTGGAAGGAAGGATAAAGTTAAGCCTCTATTACAAGACAATAAGAAATAGATGAAAAATGTAGGGATATTTTTCTAAAACATAAGAGAGAGGAAGGGTTACAACACTAAGTATGGAAGAAAAAATACAATAAGAAATAACAAATCCATATACCACTAGACCACTAATAAGAGCTTGTTTCCTCTTGTATTTGATGGGAAAAAGTACTTGTTATTATGTGATTTATATGGCTATCATATCCTTGCTATTTTCTTGGATTATATGTTGGTTATGAGAATTATTTATAGCAATGTTGATGTATGGCTCTCATCATGTTTTGCCTAGTAAATGAATGAACAATGAATATGTGACCTAATAGTGGGTAATGCAACTATTGTGATAAGGCATCAATTCTTCCTAATGATTCTCAAATAAGAATTAGACCCCTATGCTCATATATGTTGTTATGATCTTCAGAATGTGTATTTGTGACATGTTTGATGAAATGACTCTCATGGATAATAGGGGTCCAGTCAGTTCATTGATTAAAGTTTTGCATCCATACTCATGTTTTGATGTTCTTTATAATTCTTGAAGGTTTCATGGAGTTATGGGAAGTGGCTTTATTCCTAACCCTCAAAAAGTGGCACAAAATCTCGGGTTGTTGGCATTGAAGTAGCTGAGAAAGTCCACAGTTTCTAGCTTTCCCTTACGGTGGAAGAGACTAGAGGCCTATAGTCACATGCATGGCTTATTAAGGGAGTGAATAGGGTGTTATATGGTGATATGTTCAGTTTACTCAAGGGTTTATCACCTATAAGGGTAGGGTGGCTCCCAGAGGTTCTGTAGCATGTGTGGAAGGTCAGTTTGGTTTAGTTCTATCGGTTCCACTTCCTTAACTATACATAGGGAGTTGAGTCACATCATAGTATCCTATCGTCACATGTTTACCCCACTAGACCGAGTAGCTTGGGTAAATGTGTGAGGAGGTGGTTACACAGTGGTATCAAAGCATGGTTCACTCCTTGGATAAGATGAGCGGTGTGTTAGTCATGCATTCATTTCGGTTGCATATATGTGTTCTCTATGCTTATGCTCTATGTACTTGTGTGTATGCATGATGGTGGTCATGGTTGCAATGGCGTTGCCATGTGGAAGTGGATGGTGTGTTGTTGGATGTAGTCGTCATGAATGTATGTTGGTTATGAATGTCAGAGCTTATATATTGTTATGCATAGATTGATATGGTTGTAGTTGTCATGCATGAGGTAATGGTATGTGGTTGGTATGATCAGGCATTGATACCTAGATAATGGTTGAAAATTATGATTAATGCATATATGATTATGTTTATACATGTATTATGCTAATCTAGTTGGTCTTGTAGACAACATATCCTCCCCAAACTATATTGAGGTACGTTGGTTTGCTTATGATTTAGTTTAGCTAACATGATATAACTTGCAGGAAGAGAATATCCAAGATGACTAGAAGAATGGTAGACTACAGTTCATAAGGTTCTCCCTGTGGATAAGATGAGAAACATTTTGTTGGGCACTCTTCTAGCATAGAAGACACATTGAGAATTTTGAAGGAAGAAATAAGGAGTTACAAAGCAGATAATGATAGGATCATTCAGAAACAAGAGAAATAAGAAGAAGTTAATGTAGTCATACTTCATAGTTTTTCAGACTTGTAGAGACAGGTACCACTTCAGATTAGCTATGTGTAGGAGGATAGGACTAGTGGGGAATTTGATAGTATGTCTCATGGTGGGCACAGGTTGAATATATATGACACTATCATGGATGGAAGATTCTTGGATACACCTGATAGGTGAGGCAATGGATATGGGATTTACTCTAGTTCTGGTTCAGATAGGTATCACGGTCGATATTTTTTGGATGAGTTCAAGAAAGAAAATCCACCTACATTTCATGGAGAAATGAAGAAGTCATAGGATGTCGAAGCATGGTTGCTTGGTATGAACAAGTTCTTCAGGTTGCATTATTACTCAGTGAACATGAAGGAAAAAATAGCTACATTTAGTCTTAAAGGAAAAACATACATTTGGTGGGAAGATGTAAAGAATATTAGAGGCATTCATGAAGAGGAGTTGACTTGGAGTGAGTTTAAGAGACTATTCAAGACGTACCTATCAGAGAGATACTAAGATGAAGCCAAAGGAATTCTTGAGCTAGAGATGGGATCTATGATGATGAGGAATACACTAGTAGATTCTTGGAGTTATTGAGGTATGTGCCTTACCTCAAGGAGGAGACTGCCAATATTCATAGATTCATTAGTGGGTTTTCATATCATTCAAGGAAAGGATTGAGTTTAATGAGCCTATATCAATGGAGGAGGCCATTCAGAATCTAAATCATCGTTATGTGAAATCAAAGCACGAATTTTAAACTAAGATGGATTGGAAAGATAATGCAAAGAACAAAGGAAAATGGGAAAATAAGTGACCAAGGCCTCAGGACACACGTAACAAAGAGAATGCAACACTACATAAGAAGTTAAATGCATTTGATAGAGGACAAGAATTTTAGTCTGGGGAGCAGAACAAGGTTGTTGGCTAGAAGCCTTTACAATATTGGACTTGTGGCAAGGATCATCATCTAAGAGATTGTCCATATCATTAGGGTGGTAGACCGAAGATTGAAGGTGCATAGGAATCATGTACAGTGGAAGATGTTGGACAGTGTCCCTCGAATTTATGCAACACTGGATAGCAAGAAGGAAGATTACTATGCATATATTATTGGGATGGATGGTAATTTTTGTGATCAAGTTGTTTCTATTTTGATTGACCTTGGATCTAATTATAATTATGTTAACCATGACTTGGTGTATAAGTGTGGTTTCACTGAAGAAGTGCATGTAGAATCTATGTTAGTGCAGTTTGCTACAGGTACAAAGAAGAGATTTCATCATTGGATAAGAGCTTGCACATTTGAATTGAATGCTATGCCTACCTTAGCACATTTAAATGTATTGTCATTGGATCATATAGTATGCTTTTGGGTATGGACTGGTTGTATCTTCACAGGACTAAGGTGGATTGTTATGACAAAGCTATTGAATGCTTGGATGAAAATGGAGAACAGAGAACCTTACGGGGTAAGAAGAAGGAAACATCAATTAGGATGGTGATAGATATGCAGGTAAATCATAGTCACAAGAAGGGGTGTGTGTTGTTCGCAGTGCATATTTCTAATGATTAAGGTAATTAAGTTGAGGATGCAAATGTCTTGAGTAGGTACCTGGTTTTATAGTAGTTTTAGGATATGTTTCTGGAATAGATTTTAAAGTTGTTGCCTTATAGGGAAGTTAAGTTTTCTATTGAGTTAGTACCAGGGGTAGCACCAACATCAAAGGCACCTTATAGGATGAGCACACCAGAGATAGTAGAGATGAAGTTTCAATTAAAGGAAATACTTGAAAAGCGATACATCATGACAAGTGTATCACCTTGGGGTGCACTGATGTTGTTTGTGAAGAAGGATGGTACTCTTAGGTTATGCATTAATTATAGGAAGTTGAAAAAGGTGGCGATTAAGAACTAGTATATGTTTCCAAGTATTGATGACTTGTTTGATCAGTTGAAAGGAGTAACAATATTCTCGAAGATTAATCTAAGATCCGGATAATTTGGTACGCATCAAGTAGGAGGAAATTTACAAGACAACCTTCTGGATGAAGTATGGGCATTATGAGTTTATTGTATTTCCATTTGGTTTGACTAATGCTCCAACTACATTCATGTGCTTGATAAATAGTGTGTTGCATTCTTATTTGGACAAGTTTGTTGTTGTATTAATTGATGACATATTGGTATATTCTAAGAATGAAGAAGAGCACGCCTAACACTTAGCACCGGTATTGAGATTATTGAGAGAGCATCAGTTAAATGCTAAGCTCAATAAGTGCATTTTATTTTAGATAGAGGTACATTACTTTTGAAATGTTGTTTCCAAGGAGGGTATAGCAGTGGATTCAAAAAAGATAAGGGCTATCATGGAATGGGAACTCCTAGAAATGTGGATGAGGTAAGATCATTAATGGGACTAGCAGGTTACTATAGGAGGTTCATCAAGAATTTCTCTTAGATTTGATATCCTATCACATCATTATAGAGGAAAAGTAGGAAGTTTGAATGTACAAAATAATGTGTAGCAAGTTTTGAACAATTGAAGCAGTTGTTGATGAATCCTCTAGTGTTAAAGATTTCAGATCCAGATAAAGAGTTTGTAGTGTGCATGGAATTTAGCAAGAGGGGGTTTATTGGAGTCCTTATGCAAGAAGGATAGGTGGTATGCTATGAATCAAGGAAATTGAATGAGCATGAGAAGAATTATCCGACACATGATCTTGAGTTGGCAACGATCATTCATGCATTGAAGATGTCGAGGCATTATCTTCTTGGTAGGAGGTTTTTATTTATGAGTGATCACAGTGGGTTGAGGTACCTATTTTACCAATCGAATGATGATGCAACTAATATGATAAGGTATCAAATATTCTTAGTGATTCTCAGATAAGTATGAGGCCCCTATGCTCAGATTTGTTGTTATCACCTATAGATTGCATATTCGTGACATGTTTGACGAAATTCCTGTCATGTCTAGTAGGGGTACAATCAAGTGCTTGTTCAAATATTTACATTTGTATCAATGCCTCAATGTTATTTTTCATTCTTGAAGGTTTCATGGAGTTTTGGGAAGTGGCCTGAGTCCTGGCCTTGAAAAGGAGCCATAGAATCTAGGGTGGAAAGATCAGAACTAGCTGAAAAGGACCCTATTCGCTTGCATGCCCATGTTGTGAGAGCGATTGGAGGGCCCCAGTTGCACGCAGGCCCATTTCATGGGAGCGAATGAGGCTCTAGAGTAGTGAAGTGTCAATTTGTTTTAGGGGTTAATCACTTAGAAGGGTTGGTTGTCTCCTATAGCTTTTGTGACATGTGCAAAAGGTCAGATTGATTGTGTTTGGTTGGTTCCACTTCCTTAACTGTACATGGGGAGTTGAATCAGATTGTAGTAGCTGCTCGTCACATGTTTACCCCAATAGACTGGTTAACTTGAATAGATGTGGGAGGAGGGTGTTACAGAATCAAAGTCCTTTTTGTATGGAGTTCATTAACATAACACTCATTCAATATCAATCCAAAGCCCCATGGCAAACAAAGGAACACGTTTTCTTTTAAGAAACGGTTAAGGGTTTTGCAATAATAATACTAGATTATGTGCTAGAAGCCTTATAATATCTTTTTGTTATGCGATAATGTAAATATTCACCAGACCATACAAAATTAGTGCCATCTCTAGGATTTCATTTCTTCCCTATTCTAAATATATATTCTCTTTATGAATATAGAAAATCCCAAGAATCACAAGGTATTTACATTACAACATATATCAACAAAATATTTTAACTAAAACCAATAAACCCGTCCTTAGCTTCCCCAATCAACAACGTCCAAAACTAGGCTTGTCGCTCCTCTATGAGTGAAGAGGCTTCTTCTTATCAGGAACCACACTAGGAGGAACACCTCCAAGAGAATGTTGAGCACTCCCAGCCATACAATTCCCTAGAGTTGTAACTCGAGTGCTGAGTGCAATAAATTCCTCATGGAATTCATTCAAAGAAATTTCCAAACTACTCAAAAGTTAGAGGAACTTAGCTTCTAATAATAATTGTGAAGACTAACATTGTCTCTCATCCATGTCATCCTGTTGTTTCCTTGAAACTTTGGCAACACCTCAACCAAATCAAAAAATTTAAGAAACAAAGAACCAACATCAAGGCTTTCTGGAAGACAATGAGGTTGTTCCATTTAAGGAAAGGACCATTGAACCCGACTTGCAAAAGAACTAACAAGCTTAACCCACACCCCAAGACTAGCAAGGTAAGGCTTCCAAAGAATTTTCTGGAGTTCCACATAATCTATTATATAATTGAGACTCAAACACTACCATAAGCCATATTGAGGAAAATTTTCATATCCAACCCAAAATCCTCTAGAGGATGATGAATAGATTGATGATTGAAAGTGCAGGGTGATGAAATTAACTCCAACCCACTTCTCAGAGAAGGAAACTCCATATCCATATTGAATTCCAGTCGCTCTCACGAAATAAGAATTAAATTCTTATGCCTCATTTTGCAGATGAGAAGAAATATTTCGAGACACATAATAAGGTGGAGGGGACACTTAGAGGAAAATTTTAAAGATCGACGTCAGAAATTAATAAATATCTAGATCCCAATACCACTTATCCTTTTATCAAGAGCCATAGACCATTTAGAGTAGGAGGAAAATGCCTCATCTTCGCTTTCAAAAAATTTCCATATGTGTCAAAATTTGAATGAAAGTGAATACGCCTTGGGAGTCTCGTCATGACTATGGTATATAGATGATTTTAAATTTTCGTTGATCCAAATATAATATTCCTTGGCCCAAACATAGCCTTTTTTTCCAAAATGTCTGCCACTGAATTCAAATGTCAACAAACATGGAAAAATTCCATATTCTTGAATTGAGAGGCAAGTAAGAGAATCCTTTGGAGAATAAGAGGGAAAACAAAGCTCGACTCCATCATAGCCTAGACCACCTAAAGAATTATAATCATTGAATCAATAAAGACTAGAATAATGGTAAAATTTATTTCCAAAGAAGTTTCTAGACCCTTTCGTAGAGAAAGAAAGTCCATTTCATGGGAGTGACTAAGGCTCTAGAGGAGTGAAGTGTCAAGTTCTCTCAGGGGTAAATCACTTAGAAGGGTTTGGTTGTATCTTGTAGCTTTTGTGACATGTGAAAAAGGTCAGATTGATTGTGTTGGGTTGGTTCCATTTCCTTAACTGTACATGGGGAGTTGAATCAGATTGTAGTAGCCGCTCATCACATGTTTACCCCAATAGACTGGTTAACTTGAGTAAATGTGGGAGGAGGGTGTTATAGAATCGGAGAAATTTTTGTGGAGTCCTTAACATAACACCAATTCACTGTCAATCCAAAGCCTCATGGTAAACAAAGGAACATGATTTTTTTTTTTAAGAAACAGTTAAGGGTTTTGCATTAATAATACTAGATTATGAGCTAGAAGCCTTATAATATCTTTTTTTCTCTGACAATGTAAATATTCACCAGACCATACAAAACTAGTGTCATCTCTAGGATTTCATTTCTTCCCTATTCTAAATATATATATATTTTTATGAATATACAGAAGATCCCAAGTATCAAAAGGTATTTACATTACAACATATATCAACAAAATATTTTAACTAAAACCAATAAACCCGTCCTTAGTTTCCCATATCAACATCGTCCAAAACTAGGCTGCTCATTCCTCTGTGAGTGAAGAGGCTTCTTTTTATCAGGAACCACACTAGGAGAAACACCTCCAAGAGAAACTTGAGCACTACTAACCATACAATTCCCTAGAGTTGTAACCCGAGTGCTGAGTGCAATAACTTCCTCATGGAATTCATTCAAAGAAATTTCAAGACTACTCAGAAGTTAGAGGAACTTATCTTCTAATAATAGTTGTGAAGACTAGCATTGTCTCTCATCCATGTCATCCTGTTGCTTCCTAGAAACTTTGGCAACACCTCAATGAGACCCAAAAATTTAAGAAACAAAGAACCAACATCAAGGCATTCTCGAAGACAATGAGATTGTTCCATTTCAGCTAAGGACCACTGAACCTGACTTGCAAAAGAACTAACAAGATTAACCCACACCCCAAGACCAGCAAGGTAAGGCTTCGAAATAATTTTATGGAGTTCCACATAATCTATTATATAATTGAGACTGAAACACTGCCATGAGCCATACTAAGGAAAAATTTCATATCCAACCCAAAGTCCTCTCGACGATGATGAATAGACTGATGATTGAAAGTTTAGGGTGATTAAATTAACTCCAGCCCACTTCTGAGAGAATGAAACTCCATAGCCATATTGAATTCCAGTCGCTTCGACAAAATAAGTATTAAATTTTTATGCTTCATTTTGGAGATGAGGGGAAATATTTCGAGACACATAATAAGGTGCAAGGGACACCTAGAAGAAAATTTTGAAGACTAATGTCAGAAATTAATAAGTATCTAGATCCCAATACCGCTTATCCTTTTAACAAGAGTCATAGACCATTTAGAGCAAGAGGAAGATGTCCCATCCCCACTTCGAGACAAATTTCCATAAGTATCAACATTTGAATGAAAGTGAATATGCCTTGGGACTCTCGTCATGACTATGGTATATAAATGATTTTGAAATTTCTTTGATCCAAATATAATCTTCCTTGGCCCAACACGGAGCCTTTATTTTGCAAAATGTTTGCCATTGAATTCAAATGTCTTCAAACATGGAAAAAATTCCATATGGTCGAATTGAGAGGTAAGTAAGAGAATACTTTGGAGAATAAGAGGGAAAAAAAGCTCGACTCCATCATAGCAATGACTACCTAACAAATTATAATCATTGAATCAATGAAGACTAAAATAAAGTAAAAATTAATTTCGAAAGAAGTTTCTAGACCCTTCAATAGAGAAAGAAACTCCACTTGGTTGTTTGTCGCATGACCAAGACCCCATGGAAATTGTGCCACAATTTTTTCATTGGGGTTGAATAATGCCCCTCTTACTCTTGCCTTCACCATAAAGGAACATGATTATTAAAATAACAAATATGACGCATTGTGTAGAATAGTTGAATTCCATAAAGATTAGTTATGCTACACTAGAAGCATCAACATTCTCCACCATGGAAACCATTCAAATTTTACTCGAAAACCTTTTTATTATCTTTAGAAAAGATTAAACATAAAAGTTTAATTACATACCTTAACTGATATATTTCCTTTATTAAGAGGTATATAATGTCACTTCCCATTCCTTTTAGCCTTAGAATTTGATGTTTTGTTATGAGGTAACCCTTTCATGCTTTGAGGTTGTTGGTGAAGCTTCTCTTGGATCTACATGAATAAACTCAGCATGGTCTCAATTGTTTTCTGGTTTTTATAATAGACAAATAACTTAACTTGTGCATTTTATTCACATAACTTAAGAGGCATGTTTTTTCATTTGGGCTTATCTTAGTTGGTTGGGAGAAATAATTGTTGTCCTCTGCACCTAGGTTCCATTCTTGCAAGCCACATGTTGAGGTTTATTGTAATGGATTTGAGCTCTATTGTTGAGTCTGATTAGTACCTAGAGGACCAAAAGATATATGTTCTTCATATGGAATATAAATATATTTCTCATAAAGAGGGGATGGAAGAAAAACATATGAGACTTGTTTCGTTTTTTGAAGTCGATTACTCACATTATTAATGTTTCCATTTTATGGTGTTTTAGACATCATAATGCTCAATTCAACCAACTCTGATGATGTAAGACAACTATAAGTAATCAAAATTTGTTTTAGTATTTTTGTATATTGAAATATCTATTAATCGATCAAGTAATGAGTAATTATATTGAAACGAGTGCAACATTATCATGTTAGCATTGTACTATCTATAGTGTATTTTGAATATATAGTGGCACAAAATGTTGGTGTATGTTTGAATCTATAGTAGTACAAAGGGTTAGCCCTTGCATACATTTAGCTATTTATGGATTTTTGCCACACTTACACTAGTATGACCACTTTGTTTTAAAGGCCAAACTTATTGGTACATAAGGTTTCCACGATATATTGTATTTTTTCCGATGTTACAAATCTCGGGGAAAGCCCTTGGATAATTTCCCTCATTTTGAAGATGATACATAGGGAAAACCCTAGATTATTAAGGCCACAAGGCTAGTCGAGAACAATGATGAAAGCCATTAGAGAAATATACTATATATGAGCTCAACATGTCACTTGTGGGAATCGAACCTAGGTGGGGAGGATGATAGGCATTCCTCAAGCCACCTGAGATAAATCCAATTGTATGTTAATGCATTAACTTTCTCCTTGGAAATTTATTTGAAATTTTTGAAAAGGGATGGAAGATGCTTTCATACTTATCTTCATTTTGGAGATTTAGTTTAAACCACAATTTGTTGTGACTATTTCTCTTTATCATATTAACTTTTCGTTTCTTTTTCTATCAAGATAACTAGAAAGTTGGATAAAGATCTCACTTTCTAACACTTAGTTTCATAAAGTGTATATGGACAAGGAAGTAGTTATATTGTGAAACTTCCCCCTCTTTTTTTCTTTTTTTTATATATATGTATGTAGAGGTTCCAAAATTAGATAGGATGAGAAAAGATCCCACTCCCACCTATATTTTATTGTATAATCCTAATAAATACATATGTGATATGATATAGTGCAATTTCAAAATTGGTACCATGATTAGTGAAGGAAACTTGTGAAGATGAGAAATCATGATTCGCTAAAGCCAAAGAAACTTAACAAGTTCCATTTATTGCAATACTATGTTATACATTATGTTGGAAAGAAATCTAATACATCCACTTCTACTTAGAGGGTTCTAAATCATTCTCATTCTACATGGATTTAAACTCTTAATATACTCTTTACTTGAACATTCTTTGTTATCTTCCATTCATTAATTGAGTTATGCACTTTTCTTTCATATTTTTAGTTCATGTCTTTATTATTCCTTGATTAAGTTTTGGGCATATTATGCATATAAAACTTCATTAATGAGGTTAATATTGTGTCAATAACATACATTAGGGGAGGCTTTATGAGGGTTTTGAGTACAAATCATTATCACTAATAAAGTGAAGAGATGGATATATATGTTATCGAGAGACATCAATTTTAAGCCATAATTATATACTTCAAATGATACTATAAGAAAATGAAGAAAACGAGATAATTGATTCAAAGGCATAAGTGTAGCCTTGTCTTGAGAAGCATATTGTGTTATAAAATAGGCTATTATATTTGTTTGGCCTTTCTATAATGTAAAAACAAATAGAATATGTATCATAAAGAGAATTAAAAATAGGTCTTTGTGATTTTTTACTTAATTGTTGGTTATGGGCTAGTTCTTTCAAATATAACAGAAGAGAGACATAACTAAAATGATAAAATTGAAAAGCACATACATGAAAAACATAATTGGGTTTTGGAAAATGTGAGTGAAATACATTTATATTTTTGTTGGGAAAAATCAATTAAAATGTAAAAACCTCCCAACAGATTACGTATAAATCATGAAGGTGCAAGATCAAAGGATATTTTTCTTGAATGAATATCACTAATTAGATGAAGATGTTAACTTTCAAAGAGAAACATTACTCAAATGCAATGTAACACTACTCATGATGCACTAATTCCTGGAATTGAATATTGAACAACTATTAAATTTCATATTTATAACTATTTCTCTTTATACTCAACATTTCTTTACACCCTTTGGACCAATAGATAGATTAAAACGTGGTGAAAATAAAGTAAATTTAGCTCTTAGAAATAATTAAACAAAATAACTTTTATAAAACTACTAAGTGAGTGATTATGAATGATAACTCTTTTAACTTTTCAATCTAACTATTTTCAAAATTTTATTTTGGTGTAGATTATATATATATATATATATTCTAATCAACGCCCATAGAAACCGAATCACTCTTATTCACACCATAGAAACTGAATAACGCAGGTAAAAAAAACTACAGCAACATAAAAAAATTATAAAATAATATCACTGACTTTAAAAGATGGTTTAATGGATGGTAATTAGAAAATTGGTTTAATGAGTAGTAATTAAAAGATTGGTTAGCGGTGAATTTGAACACAACGGTCCAAAAAAGCAATCATAAAACCCATGAACGCCTTAGTTATTATACACTCGGCCGCGCGTGAGGAATGAAGAATGTGAGGGATCGGTGGTTATATACTTTGCCCGTAGTGAATGATGAATGAGAGGGATCGGTGGAATGAATGAAGAATGAGAGGGATCGGTGGAATGAGAGGAGGAAATTCACCAGCGAAGAGGAGGTGATCGAAGTTTTTGCAGTCCGAAAATAGCAGCAAGGCGATCTGAGTGGATTATTCATGGAGGGGGTAATTTTCTGTTCTTTAATTTGTTTTGTGTATTTCTCTGTTTATTGCACTGGTTAACCAGGGAAACCAAGTAACCTGACAATTTTTTTCATGTTCAATCTACAGGTGGTTAAGCATGGGTGTTCTTTCTCTCTCAAGGTCTTTGATGTAAAGTTGTCTGTCTTATGGAGCGCTCCATAATGTTCTGTGTAGTGTTGTATGCATCCATGTCCTGTCTTGTGTAGTGTTGTGGTATGTTTGTAATGTGGGTTGTGTAGTGTTGTGGTATGTTTGTAGTGTTGTGGTATGGTTGTTTTGTGTCTGCTAAGTGAGAGAGAAAGTCCAAGCGAGGAGAGTATGCAGGGGTGGTTGAAGGGCCAACTTATCAATGCATTCAGAGTGAGTTGGTACCTATGGCAATATTTTCTTAAATTACTTCTAAATTCATTCCCGGCCCTTTGTTTCTGTTCTTTTCTTGATGAGTTGGAATTTTATATACAGGAGGAGCTGGAGTGACGAGTTTGGAGCTCTTTTTTAACCACCTGTTTGCACAGTTTCAATAACAAATAACAAATGAAAGATTCTTAAGAATCAAGGTTAGTAGTAATTGCGAATGGCCTAATTATGTGGACGGTTGTGATTGTTTGGGGATGCGTGCTGGAGTTTGAGGAGATGCCCTCTTTTAGTGGATAGATATTCTTGGATAGGGCTTCGAGGATTACTAATTTGCTGGTGAAATACAGCTTTTCCTAACGCTTATTCTAATTAAATGGCCTCTGTATAGCACGCCGAATCGGATATTATCGATAAATTGTTGTTGTTGGAGTTTTTATTTATTAGTGGTTATGAAGAACAGTCCAAGTATTCTCCTACGTACTGTCCTCACTGCCTTGGTGATACTATTGATATTATGACTTCTCTTACCTACTGTCCTCACTGCCTTGGTGATACTATTTATATTATGATTTCTATAATCGATGGGGTAGAGCACTACCTTGGTCATCCTTGCTCTATGCCATTTCTGTTTGTGAAGATTTGTCCATTTCTATAATATCTACTACCCACCTAGTGGTCATCCCTGCTATATGGAATTTCATTTCAGTCAGGATTTTTCGTATTCGAATTATTTAGTTCTTCGTTCAGGCGAGGACCGTTTGAATTTAATACCCTGAACTTGATGGGTATATTTAGTCTTTTAGATGCAGGATTTAGTCTATTATATATTAGAGAGACAGGCCCCTGTAATATACCTGTAGCTTTGGGTTAGCATATGAAGGGGAATGAGTCTGTAGCTTTGGGTTAGCATTTGAAGGGGAATGAGTGGTCGTCATTAAGGAGGATTGTAGATGGTTGGTGATTAATATTTATTTTGACTGCTTATATCATGTACCAGATCATCGTTCATATTCATGTGCATGTAAGTGGAACGTTCCTCTGTTTTCTCTCGATTTCACTGTAAATGGTTCAACATTCCTCTGTTTTCCCTTGACTTCACTGTAGATGGTTCAACATTCCTCTATTTTCCTTTGACTTCACTGTAGATGGTTCAACATTCATATGCACATGAGAGTGTCTCCTTTATTATTGAGGAACAAGAAGGCTTCGCTGATTACATTGAAAATATGCATCAACAACCAAGAAACTGTTTCAACATGGATTGGGAAGCCTTTTCTTTTTTGGCAAAATCCCTGCTAAACGCACTGCTCGCCCAAAAACCATTTGAGAAATATTTGACCAATTTCACCCACAGGAAGGAGGGACAAGTGGAGCGCAGTCCCAAAACAACATGGTAGTATTTACTTAATTAGGACAGATAATCTGGTAGTATTTACTTACTATAATCCAGGGAAATATATCTACCAAGAATTTGGGTTATGATTTAGATTTTCAGAAATAAACATTTATTTTATTATTATATATTTTATAAAGATAGATATATGGGTAATGATTTAGAATTTCGAAAATGAATAGTTATTATTATGATTGGTTACTCATTATTTTATTCTTTATTTCAATTTAAAAAAATATGAAAAATATATAACATTTAATTGTTGAGAATTTTATTTACTCAATGAAATTTTATTAATAAAAGCATATTACCAAATGTGTTTCCTTATTTATTTTAGATATCTAAAGGTTAAATTTAATTTTTATTATATTGAATTTGGAAATTTTATCATATTTTTTTCATATTTTTATCACTTTACATAATAATATTCTATCCATGGTTTTTTCCTTAATATTTGTTATGCATTATGGGTTTATTATTATATATATTATAGATTTTATTTATGAATGACACATTTAATTGTGTTACCCGTTATTATGAAAGGTTTGTATACTAACAATATCATTTCAATGTTGTATATTGCAGAAAATTTATCAATATCAAGGTTGCTCCTGAGTGAGTCGAAGACATTATCTATTTTTATGTTTTGTAGTGTTGTAATTAAAAGAAAATATTTATTTTTTTGTTTAGATGGGCCCATCAAAGAATTGTAACAATGAACACCAACTATCATTAATAAAAACGAGTAGGTTTTTTTGTGTTGGATGGGAATTTCAACCCCTCCCCAAAAGGCTCTTAGGAAGGTAAAATGGTAACCTCCTTTGAGTTGTGTTCCTTGTGCTATGGTTTCATGATCTTTTAGTTTATGGTAACTCCAATATGCACAAAGCATAATATTATCCTTTTTATTTATAATAATAATAATAATTTATAAACATGTTTTAAACATCTTCCTAACATACACACAAATCACAAAATAACTTTTATTCACATAAATCATTTAACATTCTTTCAATGATTTAAACATCTTCCCCACATACACACACAAATAACAAAACCACTCAATTCACATAAATCATTTAACATTTTTACAATGTTTTAAACATGTTCCCAACACACAAACCCATAAATCACTCTTATTCACATAAATTATATAACAACTATAACCTTTTTTTTTTTGGGGTTTTGATTTTGATTTTGTTTTTTTTTTTGCTTTTTCTTGCTTATTTAATTATATTTTTTTACAATAACCATGTTATTAGGATATTTATATTATATTTTTTTCCTTCTTTTCATATTTATAAATAAATATAATTTAATATTGATATTGATATTTTTACAAATTTAAACTAAATACTAATATATTGTTTAGAGTGTTTGTGTTTGTAAATTTTTAAATTTATTTATTTGTACAAATTTACTATATCTAAATGTTTGTGTATTGGTTGTATTATTTATATACAATAAATATATGCTTATTTTTATAAATATGAATGTATTTGGGTGATAATGTATGCTTTGGATTCTTTATTTTGTATGTATATGAATGTATTGTTTTCAGAATTGAGATAGTGTTTTTATTAGTTGCATTTAGATAGTTAGAATTTATTTGTTAAGGTTTTTATGTATCAATGAATAGGATATCTACTTCTATATGATGTGTGTGAGTGTATTATTGAGAGTGTTTGCATTATTTGTATGTACTACTTTGGAGTGTTTATTCGTCTATGTTTATGAATGTCTCATTTTGCATGCTTTTGAGTATTTTTTCATTGTTTATTTGTTATGTATTGTTTGAGTATGCCTTGAGTATTAGAGTGGTGGTTTCATTGTTTATATGTATATAAGTGTATTTTTTTCAATAGTTGCTTGTATTATCATCAGTGTTTTCAATATCCCCTCATTGTTTACTTGTATATGTATGAATGTATTCTTTGCTATAATTGTGTGTATATTATTTACTTGTATTCTTTGTATGTATATGAATCTATTCTTTGCTGCGTGTGTATGCATCTTGTTTATTTGTATTCTTTGTATGTGTACGAATATATTCTTTAAGTGTATATGAATCTATTCTTTGCTACATTTGTGTGTGTCTTGTTTATTTGTATTCTTTGTATGTGTATGAATATGTCCTTGATGTGTGTATGAATCTATTCTTTGCTACATTTATATGTG
This sequence comes from Pinus taeda, assembly GCA_000404065.3. Taxonomy (NCBI): domain Eukaryota; kingdom Viridiplantae; phylum Streptophyta; class Pinopsida; order Pinales; family Pinaceae; genus Pinus; species Pinus taeda. The sequence goes on from APFE030394349.1 coordinate 38,577, forward strand.
TCTTGTTCAATTGTATTCTTTGTGTGTATGAACATATTCTTTGCTACACTTGTATGTGTCTTGCATAATTGTATTATTTCATATATGAATCTATTATTTGCTACATTTTTGTGTGTCTTGTTTACTTGTATTCTTTGTATGTGTATGAATATGTCCTTGATGTGTCTATGAATCTATTCTTTGCTACATTTTTGTGTCTTGTTTGCTTCTATTCTTTGTATGTGTATGAATATGTCCTTGATGTGTGTATGAACCTATTCTTTGCTACATTTGTGTGTGTCTTGTTTACTTGTATTCTATGTATGTGTATGAATATGTTATTGATTTGTGTATCAATCTATTATTTGCTACATCTATGTGTGTCTTGTTTACTTGTATTCTTTGTATGTGTATGAATATGTCCTTGATGTGTGTATGATTCTATTCTTTGCTACATCTGTGTGTGTCTTGTTTACTTTTATTCTCTGTATGTGTATGAATATGTCCTTGATGTGTGTATGAATCTATTCTTTGCTACATGTGTGTGTGTCTTGTTTGCTTGTATTCTTTGTATGCGTATGAATATGTCCTTGATGTGTGTATGAATCTATTCTTTGCTACATTTGTGTGTGTCTTGTTTGCTTGTATTCTTTATATGTGTATGAATATGTCCTTGATGTGTGTATGAATCTATTCTTTTCTACATTTGTGTGTGTTTTGTTTACTTGTATTCTTTGTGTTTATGAAAATATTCTTTGCTACACTTGTATGTGTCTTGCATAATTGTATTATTGCATATCTGAATATATTTTTTGCTACATTTGTGTGTGTCTTGTTTACTTGTATTCTTTGTGTGTATAAACATATTCTTTGCTACACTTGTATGTGTCTTGCATAATTGTATTATTGAATATATGAATCTATTCTTTGCTAAATTTGTGTGTGTCTTGTTTACTTGTATCCTTTGTATGTGTATCAATATGTCCTTGATGTGTGTATGAATCTATTATTTGCTCCATTTGTATTTGTCTTGTTTAATTGTACTTTGTATACTTATGAATGTATCCTTTATGTGCATATGAATCTTTATTTGTTATATTTATATACATATTATTTACTTATGAGTGTAGTTTGTGTGAATATATAT
>APFE030394355.1:4499-16968 GCA_000404065.3 Pinus taeda
AATATTATAATTTAAACAAAATTGTTCAAATATAGCCGTTACTTGAAATTATGTCTCTACATTGCTCTCTATTTAAGCCTTTGCCATGGTCTGCCTCTTCATCTGGTCCTGATGATGAACCACACTTGTTGGTTCGAAACGCATTGGCCAAAAAATTCACGCAGGTGAAACTCCTGAAACTAAGATGAGCAAGGAACAGTTTTAGCAAGCATTTTTGAGTATGCAACAGATGTTGGGAGAAATTTACGAAGATAAGAAGGCGATAGATGCACCTTCTTCTTCAAAGACATCGAAGAAGGACAAGGGTAAAGGCAAGGCTGATAAACCTCCTTCGCCTCCATCATCCCCATCATCATCATCATCTTCTTCTTCTTCCAGTTCAGAATCTGAAACAGAAAAGAAACTTACGAAAACATATCTTTCAAAACTTGATGTAAAATTTGAGTTACCTATTTATGACAGTGAAATGAATCATGAAAAGCTAGATAGCTGGATTATGCAGTTAGAAGTGTATTGTCATATTCAGAACATTTCTGATGATAAAACAAAAATTCAGTTAGCTACACTTAGAATGGGGGGAACAGATTTAATCTGTTGGGAAAGTAAAACTCAAATAGATGTAAAGTGGAAAGGTAAAGTCATCTCTTCATGGTCTAAGTTTTTAAAATCTGTTAGGAAACAATTCTATCCTTTAGGATACATGAAAAAAGTTGTTATTGATTGACAACACTTGAGGCAAGGTAAAGGGCAGAGTGTTCAGGAGTTTACTCACGAGTTCAGAAAGAAAGCATTGGCACTTGGTATTTCATTGGATACACATGAAACTTTATTAAAATACATCGATAATTTACATTCATATTTGCAGCATACATTATTGATATTTAATCCTGATGATTTTGATGAAGTGTGTGTTCAAGCCATACATATTGAATAAGGTGGTAGACCATTCAAGTTTTCAACAAAATCATCCAAAGAGTTGGAACTCAAGGATTCCAATGATAGTAAAAGGAATAACAATTTAAAGGGAAAGAAATCAGCGATAACTCAGAAGGAAAGACCTACTTGTTCCCATTGCTAGAGAGTCAGTCATGATGAATCTAGGTGTTGGAAACTTCATCTCGAACTTAAGCCAAAGAAGTTACTTAAGGAGAAGGATGAAAAGAAAGTAAATGCAGCAATCCAACAAGATCTAGGCTCCTATTTAGGTGATGAAAGGAGGATAACTGCCATAGTTTCGACAGGTAAAACTTCTGACACTAGTTAGAGTTCTAATACTACCACATCTTCATCAAACATAAATCCTTCAAATGAGGATAAAAGAGTTGAACTATTTCACATAAGGATAACTTCTAAGCACACAAAGATAGATAAAATGTTTGATAGTGGATCACAAGCAAATTAAATATCTGAATATTTAGTTAAGAACTTAGGTTTGAAGACACATAATCATCCAAGACCATACCCATTAGGTTGCCTAAATAAATCAACTCAAATAGAAGTTACAAAGCAGTGTTGGTTAAAATTTGCCATTATAGCTAATTACATTGATGAAGTGGAATTATATGTGGTTCTAGTAGACATATGTGGAGTTGTCTTAGGAAGTCCTTATCTTTATGATCGTGATGCAGTGTTTTATAGGAGAGAGCATAAATATCACCTTAAGAAAGATGGGGTTGAATTTATTGTCAGGGCCATAAAAGTAAAACTCACTTGAAGTTAGTTGTTTCTAATCAGATGAAGTGATTAATAAGTTCAAATAAGATATTTGTACTCACGTGTATAAACGAACAACATAAGGATCTAAAGGATACTTGTTCAGGTTGTGAGTCTCAGTTTAAAGATAGTTTGGTCAAGAAGGTAGAAACTTTTTTAGTTCTATTTAAAGAACCCAAACATATTACTCATAAGCAGGGAATACAACATGAGTTACAATTGATTGCAAAAGCTCCTCTTCCTAATGTCAGAATGTAGCGTTTCAGTCCAAGTTTGGGAGTTATAAGTTACAGGGATGCAAGTCAGTATTGGGGAAAGTCAGTGTTACATTTCTCTTGTATTGTATCACCATCTCATGTTTAAAATAGTTTTGAAGCCTCTTTTCAAGTGGAGAGGAAGCCTATTTGTTTTCATGTCAAATACATAAAAGGGAAACTTATGCATTAAGGGAAAGTGTTAATCAACGGAGACATCATTTAATGAATGAGGAAACAATGATTCAAACAAATCAACAACCACTTCAATACTTTCAAAGTCAAACTAAGTTGCAGTAGTTTTCACATTACAGTTTGATGGGTTTATTGCAGCAAGTTCACTTAGTAATCATGAATCAGGAAAGTATGTCAAGTCAAGTAGTTGATATGATGTCAATAATGTCTTTTAATGTTTCTGTTATTCCCTAAAATAGATTGTTAGTACATGTCAATAGTATTGAACAATATTCTGTAGAGATTGTTTTCAAATATGTTTATGAATCACTAATTCATGGTACCTTGTGGAAAGAAGTCAATTTCCATGTTCATAACAGGTTGTTTAACCATCTTCACAAGTTGTGCATACTGCAGATGGATGAAAAAGTTCACAGATTCAAAATGCGCCATGATCAACATCATCGGGGTCATCACTTTCAGGTTGTTGATCAAATGTATTGGTGCATCATCAAGGCAAGGTGGAGAGTGAGGGAGCTCTACGCTCACCTGTTATTTGTCTAGTCAAACTTTTGTGGTCCAAAAGATTTTAAGTGGAGAGGATTGATCCAGGAGGATCTTGTCAGTCCATCATGAGCATAGCCTTTAGTAGTTCAAAGTCGAAGTGGTATTCAAATGATCATGGTCGATGAGGTCTTGGGCATTATCAACTTCGTAAGGGTTTGTTGTCAGCATTCAGTGTCCGGTATATTAAGCTTCAACAGTGATGTCAATGGTTGATATGGTTTTCATGGTGTTCGAAGGATATGGTGTTTGGTACCTGGTTGTCGACATGTGGTTGTCATCAGTTCCATCGGGGTTTGGTTGTCAAAGAGGGAACAAGTATCGACATGGTAATGGTTCTAAGTATTAAAACCCTAAAGCTAAGGGGAAGTTACATGATGTAATGGAACTATTCATTATGCTAAAACCTATGTTTAGAACCTAAGTTCTAACTCTAAACCCGTGGTACAAACCTAACACCTAAACCCTAACACATTAACCTAGAACCTAAAACCATGCATTAAAAATCAAACGCATTAAACACATTCGGGTAATGTTAAAACATTACAAATCAAATGTTTGAACCCGCAGGTCCCTATCTGCATCGGAACTGTGAGGAGTAGCCGTGTACATGTGATCAGATACAAGGGTTAGCCGTCAGGGTTAGCATTAGAGCCTAACCACATGGAGGTTGTATCTAGCCGTGTACATGTGATCGGCATGGAGATAGTAGTTATGGTGGCAGGCTATTGGAGGTTACATTAATCATAGCATCGAAACCACGGGTGTGTGAACACATGGCAGAATACCACGCAGTCAGTGGGGCAGTCATAGAAACCATCGGAGCCCTAACTGCAGGGGTTAATTTTCCTGTACATAGGTGTTGTCAGTGCTCCTCTGCCTAGTTAGCTAGCCGCTAATAGATTCGGGCTAAACTATGGTGCAAAGTGGGGTTTGTGTGTTATTTTTGGATATTTTAATTACACCTAGGTGCTGAATGTCACTATGTGACATAAAGATCTTTCAACAAACCCTAAACCAACCCTAATTTCAGCTAATTCACTCCTAAACTTATCCTAGGGATGTTAGAGTGAATTTGTAGGGTTATAAAGCCAGTATTTTTCTCATTGAGAGGGAGAGAGTGTTTTAGAGTTTTGTATGCAGATTCCGGAGGACATAGGTTGATTTGTTTTTAGTGTTACGGGAGCATCCAGAGTCAGATTTGGGAACCGTGATAGGCGTTGGAAAGCTAATCCAGAGAGATTTCTTGTGAAAGTGACCAGAATTTCTTGCATGCACAATCAATCTAGTTAAATTTATGTGTAATCGAACTTCTCTGATTCAATCCTAATAAAGTGAACTCCCATCTTGAAAGCGGACCTGGAGACGTAGTCCATCAGGGACGAACTCCGTAATAAATATTGTTGTATGGTATCACTGTGTTTTTTCTGCTTATTACTTCTATTTTCATATTTCTTATGTTTCGATTCCATCGTAAATTCATTCCTTCATTCAGTTCTCACAGTGAAAGCACCTTAAGTTAACATTCAGTTCACTGTTGGCATTAATCAATTTTACTTTAGTTTAATATATGATAATTTCAGATAAGGAATTAACCACATTCTAGCATTTTGATAAATAATGTGTTTCCAAAGATATCAATTTCATGACTTGAGTGTTGCATGTTAGGGTAGAAAAAACCCTAATTTATAAAGGAGGCAACATTATAGCATTAACGAGACAAATAAATGCTTTGAAGGTTAGAGACTTGAAATTTAAGATTGCATCAAATTATAATTGCTTCATAATATATCATTGAATTTGTATTCTTGTTACGCTTTTAACACTTGAAATTATTTTTTGATGGGTCATCATGCAAAGATATATCCCTAGTATTAAATTAGTTAACATAGGTGTATATCATTACAAGCTCTCAACAACATATAAACAATAGTATTCAATTTTCCATCATAGTCCACACTCATTGCACCATACCCACATATTTCATATATAATCAACATTTAAACAATGGACAGCATCTCACGGTCATCAAAATATGAATCAATCTTTATATCCCAAAAACCAACCAATACATTAATCAACCTTAATAGGAGCTTAACGCACAGTGTCATCAAAACAAAAATTGAACACGACTCAACTTCAACACATTGTATGCAAAAGTTGCAAAAATCTATGCATCGGAAAACTTGCTCCTCTTCTTAATGCTCAGGGATTTTAACCAAAACCCAAAACACACACACGGAAATATGAAGCCTAGGGACAATTCTTTTCATTATTAAGTTATTAACGTTGTGGAATATTTATGCATATATGTTGGGGTGTATCAAGGTTGTGGAGTGCATCAATATACAACGTTGCATACAATACAATGGTGTGGTATTGCTTGGCGTTAATATTGTGATCGATTGGCGTTAATATACTAGAGTGTTAATAATGTGGTTTCTTAGCATTTATGCATTTTCCAGTTTTGAATAAGATCACTTGGAGGAAGACGCCTGATACGAGATAGGGCTAGCTGCATAACCTACTTTAACGGAGGCTGCCTTTACACCGTACCAACCTGAATGGAACTTGAAGTGGTTTAATTTTGAAGCTGTCTCCTAAAGCTATCACCTGAACCCCGTTTGGACTCAGTTGCTGCCCTATTATCCTGTGACCTAGTTGCGACTCCCTTTTTTCTTTTCTCCACAGTGTCATTCCGATTTTTGACAGATCTACTACTCCCGGTGGCAATTGGTGCGTTTCTCTCAGTAGGCAGTTATGGAGTTGGATGTTGTTAACTATTTTGAAGAACCTCTCATTGATGTCTCCATCTGTAAAAGCCACCCCATCAGCTTGAACAGAATGTTTCCCCTCAGCAGCGAACTATCAGATGCCATTGTCCCGCTGGGTCCCTTTTGTCTGGTTGTTACCCTACCGGAAGACCTCCCCTCCTGGTCGGTTTCCGTTACCCCTCCCCCTTCACTGAAATCCCTTCATTTTATGGACCATTGCCTAGGTCTTGACCACAATGCAGGCTCCTTGGGTTACCCTCCTCATATTCCATATGTCGGTTCACATTTTCCCTCATCCTCCCATTCCGGTGAACCCTCGGTCCCTCCTCCTACTACCTCCCATTCTACTCCCCTCTCTGGCTGCTGCACAGGCATCCCCCCAAATTTGGGAGAAAAACCACTGGACCTAGACCGAATACACTAAACCCTAATCTGAACCCTCTTCACTATGGCACATAGGTGGGTTGCAGCGATAAGGGCCACAGGTCGGGGAAGAAACAAAAGTGCGTCAAGCCCAAATCTCAGGACGTTGTACTCCAACTGGGAGAAGATATGCAGTGGGGTCAAACCATGGATACCGCTGACAAAGTCTTGGTTGGTAGGGTTTGTGGGAGAAGCTATATTGTGGCGAGGCTTAAATAGTGGATAGCAGAAATTTGGGGGAAGCACATGGTTTAACTCCCCTTTGTGCAAACTTTAGTCTGGGGATGGTTCGCCCTTCGTTTTGCTAGAGCCGAACATACCAATTGGGTCCTATCGTCCTTTTGGCATGTTGAATAGGCCCCCATTCTTCTTCTTCGATGGGATCCTTTGTTTAATCTCGAGAGAGAACAACTTGGCACAGGACCAATATGGGTTAGATTACCAGGACTTCCCCTGCATTTTTGGTCGGAGGATATCTTCAGGCGCATTGGAAACACCCTGGGCACCTACCTGGAGTGTTATAAATCATACCTAACCATAGGCATCATGGCATATGCGAGGATAATTGTCCATATTGACACCAAGGATGGGTTGCAAGAGCATATTACTCTGCTATGGAGACACTTCTTGTGGGTTCAGATCCTAGATTATGAAGGGGTTCCTTTTAGATGCAGACAATGCCACAAGGTGGGTCACTTATTCAAGGATTGTCCCATGAATGGAAAAGAAAGGGTAGCGGACAAGGGAAATACAATTCCCTCCAAGGCTACCATGGAACCTGAGTGCCATACTTCCGTAGAGGCGGAAGCGACAATAGCAGTTAAGGAAACACCGAAGAAGCGCAACAAAGCTCCCTATCGACCTCCCTCACCACCACTGACCAAGGCTAGGGCAGCTGTGGTAGCTGCGCTTACTTCAGGTATGACCATATCAACCCCTTGTACTTTGAATTCCTCTAATTCTTCATTTTTTATTGGATCATCCATCGCATCATCTGTTGTTGATCATCGAGGCATCACTTTTTCCTCTCCTCTCCCCAAATATTTGGCATGTTCCATGCAAAATCCTCCCCCCACCTTCTCTTGCACCACCCCATCCTTTCCAGATCTGACCCCATCTACTCGCTCTCCAAATCACAACCCCCTGATACCATGGGCATTAGCATGGTAACTCCTACCATCCCCATGAAACCTCCTCGAGGCAAACCCTCCTCCTTATCCAAAGCCAAGCAACAAGCAGAGGAGAAGGTTGTCTCAGGCAGACAACTCGATATTGACCAGGTTCTTAGAATGCAAAACTCCTTGGTTCCATTTCCTCCATGAAGTTTCCCTCCTTTAATTGTAGAGGGTTAGCTAGCCCTAAAAACAACAATCTCTTCATAGGCTCCGTAGTACTAAACCGAAAAATGTCATTCTCCTTCAGGAAACCCTGGGCCAAGCCGAGGTCATTGAACACCTTCTAGAATCCATGTCACCTGGTTGGATGTTCCACGCCATTGATGTTAATGGACGATCTGGTGGCATTGCTTTGGGCATCAATTCTAGGACTATCATACTATGTAATATTTGGGCAAGTATCTAACACATTGGGGTGGACGTTTACTCATATGAACTTGGCTCTGACATCAGACTCCTCAATGTTTATGGGCCATATCAAAATCATGGAGAATCCTGGGAGCACCTTCTAAATACCAATCTATTACAAGTGGATAATCTAATACTTGGAGGAGACCTAAATTTCTCAACGGGATACTCTGAATCTTGGGGTCTCCATCCCCAGTTCCACCCTCTATCTGCTTTCTTCGAGAACATCTTGGAGGACCATAGCATCATTGACATCCCATTTGCGAGAATTCAACCTACTTGGAGGAACAAAAGAACTAGGGAAGATAGCCTTGCTAGAAGATTGGATTGCTTCCTTATCAAAGAGCGAATGTTGAGCATGGACTATAACTTCAGATAGTGGGTTGGATCAGGGGGTATCTCAGACCACTTGCTGATATACCTCGAAATAAGGGGTGGCCTGAATAAGCCAAAAGCTCCTTTCAAGTTCAACTCATCATGGTTGAATGATGCAACCTACATAATTATGGTTACATATTACTGGAGGACACACCCTCCTGCTACTTGTGGGAATATAGCTGAGGTTTTTTCTCATAACCTTCAAGAGTTGAAAAGATTATAAAAAATTTGGGCACACAACAAAAGACTGAGGGATGACCAATCCCTAAGGGACACTGAAGCAGAGATAGCTGCTATGGAAGAGGAGCAAGGGTGGGGTCATTCAACCCTTGAGCAGAAGGAGAAGCTATCAACCTTAGTAGCACAAAGAATCAAAATCTTAAAGGACAAGGAAGAAACTTGGACGCTGAGAAGCAAAGCCATTTGGCTGCTCGAAGGAGATGATAATACTAAATTCTTCCACAAATATGCAAATGGGCGCAAAGCCATCAATACCATCTGGCATTTGACAAATGAGCAGGGGATCCGAGTAAACACTTTCTATAAATTAGATACCATGGCCACATCCCACTTCAAGCAGCTATATAAAGCACCCCCCAATGCTATGTTGGCTGAAATCATCAGAGTGGCACAACTCTTCCCTCGATTCGTGGATCAGGAGGATGTATTGGAACTCAACAAGGAGGTCATTATGGGCAAGCTTGAGGCTACTCTGAAATGATTCAAGTGTGACAAGAGCCCTGGACCAGATGGATGGTTGGTGGAATTCTATATTGCCTTCTTTGAACTTTTGGAGGCTAACCTGCTCAAGGTTATTGAAGATTGTCGAATCTCTGGGAGAATGTATGAGGCCTTCAACTCCACTTTCATTTCCCTCATCCCCAAATCGAATAATCTCGGTTCATTTGATGACTTCCACCCCATCTCCCTCTGCAACTGTGTTTATAAAATCATTGCGAAGGTCATTACAAATCACCTTCGTCCCATCTTATCCTCCCATATTTCCTCATAGCAGTTCACATTCCTCGAGGACCGACATATACATAAAGCTGTTGTAACCGCTCAAGAAGTGATGCACTCTATCCAGATAAAGAAACTGAAAGGTATGATCCTCAAGGTAGATCTCTCCAAATCATTTGATCATGCTAGCTGGTTATACATCGGAATGCTCCTAACTCACCTCAGCTTTCCCGTAGACTTTATTCAATGGATTATGTGCTGCATAACCAACATATCTTTTAGTGTACTCATAAATGGATCAACATCACCATTTTTCCACTCAGAAAGAGGACTCAGATAGGGATGTCCTCTGTCCCTGTTATTGTTTTTGCTTATTATGGAGGGGCTAAGCAGACTGATAAGGGAAGAGCACAATTTGGGTAGACTACAAGGAACCAGGATTACTAATAGATGCATTCTGACTCACTTACTTTTTGTAGATGAGGTAATGGTTTTTCTCAACAGTGGCATTGGGGACTTGACAAACCTATAGAACACCATTGCATTATTCAAAACTGCCATAGGAATGGAAATCAATAACTCCAAATAGAAGCTCATAACATCGAGGTGCTCACCACATGAGATTTAGTTTGCATTACATAGATTTCCATTCACTTTGCTGCAAATGGAGGATGGATTCAGGTACCTGGGGTACAGACTAAAACCACTTGGATACAAAATAGCTGATTGGACTTGGTTAATCTCCAAGCTTGAAAAAAGACTCAACATCTGGCATCATAAATACCTCATAAGAGTAGGTTGACTTGTTCTCATAAAAGTGGTACTTGAAGCTACCCTAGCATACTAGATGTCACTGGCATGGATCCCTCGGGGCATTCTAACAAGAATACAAAACCTCTGTTGCAAATTCTTTTGGAAAGGAAAACAAACTAGGAGAATTTTTGCCTGGGCCAAATGGGAATTTCTCGCCCTACTTAAGAAATGGGGAAGTTGGGGAATCAAAAGGCTCGATGATTTCATAGCTGCGATGGTAGCCAAGCTTGGATGGAACCTAATTACATCTAGTAGCTTATGGACTAGAGTAACTTTCTCGAAGTATATATCCCCCTCAACTTGATGGATTGGATCCGACTACCAAGTTGGAATAAGACTCGAATCTCGATCATATGGAAAGCTGTGATAAAATCCATGCCAATTATACGTGATGGTATCACGTGGAAAATGCAATCAGGGTCATCATTCCGCATTGGAATTTACCCCTCGATTGGTTGTGGTAATGCTCACAACCTTCCACAAGGTCTTCTGCTTCATCTCAATAATTTTGGCATCTCTCTTATCAGTTACATAGCAGACCAGGAACACACCACTATATTCCAACAAGCATGGAAATCTGCTCAAAGCCTGCATATCCCTCCGACATGGTACCAACATTGGAATGAGTATATAGCAGTGCTGATAGAATCGCACACCAGAGTCACTGAAGTGGAAGAGGAAGACGAGATTATCTAGGCTTGCGAAAAGAATGGCTTATACTCCCCTAAAGATGGATACATTTGTATTATTGCTGACCATCAACCCCCGGTTGTAGATCTATGGTGGAAGCACCTGTGGAAATTGAAGGCACCCCCCCCCCCTCCCCCCACATGAACCAAATTATTCATGTGGATTGTTCTGAGAAATAAGGCACCCACAAGAGACAATCTGAATAAAAGAGCATTGCAAGGACCATCCTGGTGTTGTCTCTGCAAAAATAGTTATGAAACTATTGATCATCTTTTTCTGAATTGTCCGATTATTGTAGACCTCTGGAACTCCACCCTCTTGGCCATCAATTCCCAATGCTCATGGTAGGGTAGGACTCTGCTTGATGCATGGAACGCATGGTGGTCCATTGCGACCTCAAACAAAGCAAGGAATTTCTGCCTTCTCACTTGCTGGGAAATTTGGATTGCTCATAACCATGGCATCTTTTAGGATATCATTCCACATTGGCCATGCATCATCGCTTGATTATTGGCTGGCTACAACTCCCTCCCGGAAGACGATAAAATTCTGACCCCTAGGAACATTATCCCTGAGAACATAAACAAAGAACAGCCCTAGGCATACTTTGATGGCTCAGCATAAGAAGCTGGATGTGGGAGGGGGGTGCATTACTATACCTTACTGAATCTCATATTTATAAAATACAAATGGGATTAGGAAGGGGAACCAACAATTTCACCAAGCTTCTCACTCTAAAACATCTCATACATTTTGCTCTGAAAAAACATTGCAGGAACATCCAAATTTTTGGGGATTCAAAAATTGTATGCAATTGGATAAAAAATAAATCAATCTGCATTGCATACTCTGAAGTCCATTCTGGAAGAATCTCATAGACTCATTACACACTTTGACCACTTTTTTTGTCACCATATCAACAGGGACAGGAACCAAACTACCAATCAACTTTCCAAGGAAGTAGCGAACCGACCTCGTGGCTCATGGTTTATCCTGGAGCAGAGGGAAGATGTACATTACCAGTACTATCACCATCTATACATGGATTTTACTACATAGCTAGCTCTGAAGGAGCCATTTTATTTACTTGTTTATAATATTTGTATTAAGTTATCAAATGTACATACATGGGCAATATAAATACTCCCTGTGTGGAGCTTTTTTTTATCTTTATTTTGAACACTACAAAAGCTTTATTCTCCCTACGTGGAGAACATAGATCCACATTTTTGATACTCCTTTGTTGACTGGCAACAACCAATCATACAATATATGCAGAATGCATCTAAAATATGTAATTTTCTATTATTAATGAAAATTACGATTTTTCCAAGGGGAAAAAACATCACTTGGAAATTAATGCTATGACACGTAAATATAACGCTAGAGTGGATAATTATAATATAACACTGGAGTGTAAATATAAATCTGGTATGATAATGATCATACATTCATTTCCATTCTTTGAATATCATCATTTGTATAATAATGCTATGACAAGTAAATATAATGTTTGTGTGGATAATTTGTCACTTGGAAACCACTGGAGAGGATGCCAATACATATTATTTGTTAGTATATAAGGTTGGTATCAACGCTAATATATACTCTTTGTTGGTATATAATGCTGGAGTGGACACCAATATATAATTTTGTTGGCATATAATGGTTGTATCATAATACTCCATTAATATATATTCTTTGTTGGTATATAATGGTCGTAACATAATACTCCATAATGTTGGTGATAATACTCAACTAATAACATAGGATTGAATATAATATATATATAATATATCTATATATATATATATATATATATATATATATGGGATTGAGAGATCGAAATTCCATAGTCTTTCATTTTTTACGTCTCCGTTTCGAGTCTAGAAAAGATCATCTTCAATGGACTGAATCTACAAAGAAGAAGAAAGGATGGAGTATAAAATATAGATACCATGCAGTTAGGGTTGGGGACCGAAATCAAAGGATTTTATTTTTAATATTAATTTATTTTTAATATTTTTAATTTTTATTTGGAAGCCTAATTTTAATTTATTCTTATGCCATTAGAAGTATATGTTTTGTTTTCACACTTAATTAATAAGTCTTATTTTAATTTACTTATAGTTCTTTTTAGATT
>APFE030394355.1:19341-31722 GCA_000404065.3 Pinus taeda
TGAATATTTGATATTGCAGAGTCTCATTTTCTTCAAAAACAATATGTGGAATGACCTCTGCATGGGATGTAATTCCTTTTGCAAATCCTCATACCTAGAAAATGCCTCTTTGAGGTTTTTGTTTCAAAACAATATTAAGTTCATGATGAATTAAATCCATTCTCAAATCCTTATGAGATTGTGGATATTCATTTCATCAACAAGATGTATTGTGTTTAATGTGTTGCTAAATCACTTTAAGATATTTCTTCTTTTGATGATAAATCCATTTTACTTCTTCAAGCATTAATCATTTTCATCTGAAAGATTTGAAAAAAAAATATTGTATTTAAATATTTATGTTTATACTACAATACTGAAGGATTTAGAAAAATCCTAGTGGTGCAATGAATTGTGGTAATGTAGCTTAGACATCTGTTGGCTTTACTCACTTGTCGGTATTTTCCAATTGTAGATTTTACATTTTCAGAGACTGTAGGCATGCGGTGATCCCTTTTGTGCTAATATTGTATTTGATTTCCAATTTATCTACTATTCCTTATTCATATAGATCTTTCAAGAAATATGGTTCAGATGATGACCTCATCTTCTAAGAACAAGAAATGTATAAAAATATATATATATGAATCTCATTATTCTCAAAATTTTCTTCGAATTGAATGCCCATAAATTACATCTCAATGATTGTAGAGAACAGATTTGATAATACAATGGATTTGAATGTTTGTTCATTTGCTTGCTATGAGATATATGAGGTTTATTTTTTGCTTCTTATATAAATATGGAGAATGTCTTTTCATATTATTTCATTTCTTCTTTTGTAAAGTTATGTATGAATTGACTCTTCATTTAGTTTGTCAAATGTAGGATTTTTTTCTTCTTCAACTGTGATGTTGATGCTTTGAAGAATTTCCTTCATAGTTTCACTTTAACTCTTCTTGCACTTAGATCATATACCATTAATATCACCCAAATATTTACGGCCATAATAATGAAGCTGAAGGATTTTGAGAAATCCTAGTGACACGATTGAGTGCGACACAATGTTTCAATCACATGATGGAATTCTAATTGTAGAATCATTTTCATAATTTTATTCAATAGTAGTTCTTTGCAATCATAAGGGGATCTATGCATGAATTGATCCTTTGCAACAATTTGTTCTTGATCATTCGTTAGGCTAGATTCCTTCGTATGGACGGTGAAAATAACGTGGATAAGATGTCAACCACATGATTCTTCATGATGGGGACTTCTTGAAAACTCGACACAAATATGAATAAAATTTGCTCCTCTAGGCTTCATGGTAGCATACATATTTGAAGATATTTCAGTTTTGAATATAACAATGTAGCTCAATTACTAGTTGTCCTTTTTATTTAAGAGCCAATTTCCATAGTAGTCTCTTTGCTTGCATGTACATACTTGAATGGATCTTAGATCAAATGTCAGTTAATACATGGATCATCATAATGTACATCGATGTATTCCATATAAACAATTAGATTCATCAAAAGGTGAAGGATTTTTGAGAAAATTTTGATGATGCCAACATGCTTTGTCTAGATATGTAAAAGTTCATTTGAAAACATTTACGTGCACGCTTGTATAGATGATATCTACATTTGTACATTTTTCTATAAAAACTTTGCATTAAAGAATGAACTTTTGAATGGTGTGTTGGACGCAACCCAAATTGGTCCATGTTTTGGTCAAAACTCCGCATTTTGGGGAAGCGAAGTGTGTAGTACTGCGTGATGTTTTAGGGGCTTCAGGGTGGGCCGAAGTCTCTTATTTTTGTAACGGGTTTGGGAAATAGTTGATTGTTTTTAGGAAGACCATGGTATTTGGACCACAATATTTTGATATACCTATTGATGTAATTAGTATATATAGGATAAAAGATGTAAGTCGAAGTAATGAATAGTAATGATATAAGCATAAGGAAATATCTTTGCAATTTGTTTTGGGTCTTGAAGGAAAGACTCCACAACTAAGTGCGCGGAGAATTAAACTCTGCAGCTGGGTGCACAAGTCAAGTATTTGTATACTGTTCCAAATAATTAATATAAGAAGTACATTTTTTATGGACATAACTTGTGTATGATTATTATGTATCTTTTTCTTTATGTTCAGTATTTTGGTTATATTTTACTTCCACATAGTATTGTTTATGGTTAAGTA
The DNA here is from genome assembly GCA_000404065.3 of Pinus taeda. NCBI lineage: Eukaryota > Viridiplantae > Streptophyta > Pinopsida > Pinales > Pinaceae > Pinus > Pinus taeda. The sequence continues at coordinate 21,526 of APFE030394355.1, forward strand.
GATAATCCAACCCTGTGAAGTAATCTATGTATGTTAAGGATAAAAGAACATAAAAATACCACATTGCATAATCCCTCAAGGCAGTAGAAACTGGGTTCTGCATCCTGCCATAATCACTTCGGGTGAGACTGTGATTTGCTTGCAGGTCGTTGCCGAGAGGGTCAGTGATTGAGGGTTTTGTTGGCGCGTTGTGAACTCTGAACCTGGGTTAGCCCAAACTAAGCCAACAAATGGTTCTGTTAATGGGACCAAAATCTATTTGAGGGATATGTTTATGTGGCATCTGTCGAAGAAGGAAATCCAAGAGTGGGTAGAACAGAAAGAATGAGAATTTGCAGACCAAGAGAATAGAAGCCCTCATCTGTTAACTAAAAGGTGGTTGGAGAAGTATATTTTCAAAGATCAATATGAAATCTTCTTCAAGTCATTTCATGTTGATTTATACGGGTGGATATCAAGGTAAACTGATAGATTTTTTTTTTTTTAAAGGAGACGAACCTAAGGAGTAGACTCCTGAATTGATACAACGACTCAAGAACACCAAAAATAGGATCTCAAGAGATTTTGATTTCTAGATTGATAACATCTAGGGAAGATTAATTGCTGAGTTCACCATAGACTCAACTGTGTCCTACAGTGAAGCATAATGGATTTTTTTCAAAGGACCCCAAGGTAAATACTTGAGATCTTTAAAACTCTAGATTAAGATGATTTTATGTGAAAAGGGATTTCTACGAATGCAATCAGATTATTATATTAATTATGTTTGGAAGAAGATCTAAAGAAGAGACTGGAACAACGTGAAGTGGAAAAATATATAGAATAGACACTAAAAAGAGATCTCATGGCCAAGATCTAAATCCTTTTATAGAAACTGACTATAGCCCTCTTTTAAGTGAATTTAAAACTGAAGAAAGCCTCCCTGAAGTAACTTTGTAGTATTTACCTTTTAGCCTAAAAGTTCACTGAAGCCATAATCTAGTAATAGTCAGGGTAATTTTGGTTTTCCCCATACCCTACTCTCCCTACCCCCAACCCCTTCCCCTTGTGAAACCCCTCCCCCTCCCCCAAGAGAAGGAATATCGCCGATGATATCAAGCTACCTATGTTTAAGGAGCTAGATCAGAGGATTCAGAGCAATTCTGGTTTTTATGTGAAGTAGTGTGGGCAACAAAATAGGTCCATGATGAAGAGATCGAGAATTGATGTGGTAGATCAAGTATTCAGGAAATCATATTAGATCATTCATAGCCATTAAAACAACATTAGTAAAAGAATTTAAGAAGTCGAAATTTGAGTCATAGTGTATCACTAAGTTAAAAGAGATCAAACAAAGGCCTACTGAGTCTGTTTGGGAATTTGACCAGAGATTCAAAGTATTATTGGATCAGGTGAGCTTCGACATAGCTCTATAATATCATAAGGAATGGTTCATAGTTGCGTTGCTGCCACATATCAAATTGCCTTTGACACAACATAAGATAGAAACTCAAGCTGAAGCTTTAGAATTAGCGATGAAATTAGAAGCTTCACCTATTGGAGATACCAATGTAGGTATGCATCAGATTCAGAGTCAGTTGGAAAATTTGACTCTATAGTTAGAAGATATGAGGAAAAGTAAGGAATTCATAGAAGAAGTGTGGTGTACAAAGTGAAAATCAAAAGGCCACTCTAAAGAACAATGTCCTCTCTTTAGAAACTACATGGCTAATGGAGCTCCGAACCCTTTGAATGTTGGATCCATCTTATGGTGTGAGATACACAGAACTAGAGGCGAACATCACTCAGAAGATTTTTATTTGTTGAAAAAATATATGCTAACTCCAAAGATTTTATATTGCAAGTTTTTTAAATCATGATGAAAATAACTATCGAGCTTATGAATTAATGTTGAATCGTGGTGTTGAAACATATAGAATGCAAGCTTAAGAACATGGACAAGAAGGAAGTGGAAAATGTGTTGGTCAAGGTAGCTATCAAGGAATAGGTCGAGGTGGCAGTGTTGGTCGAGGCTGTGGATAGAATATCTGCTACAACTGCGGCCAGGCAGGTCACTTTGTAAGAGATTGTCAAAATCCTACTACGACATGTAAGTATTGCAAATCATTTGATCATGTAATTGAATAATGTATGATACTTATGGAAAAAATGAAAGAAAATAAAATTCAACAGCCGACACAGAACATTCAGATGATGAATGTGGAACCGAGGACCAATGAACCTCACATTAATATTGTTATTAGAAGTAGAGCTACGAATGGAAATGATAAAGCACATGGAAAGAAGGAAGTTGAAGCCACATGGGTAAGAAAGGTTGCGGAGAAAGATCATGCCTTTGATGTTCATAAGGAAAAGGAAGTGTTTATGGAAGCCAGGTGAAGCTTTATGGATGTTGGGGCTTCGACCTCTAGCGCACAACCAAAACCAATGTAGAAGAATAACTGTCATATAATATCAGTTGCGACACAAGATGTGGATCTAGGTATTTTAAAGTATTTCCTACAAACTTGCATGAAGTTGTTAGGAAAATAGAAATTTGTAGAAGGGCTATAGGAATTGATAGATTCTTGTGCTTCTAAAGAAGTACTATGAAGTGACATGGTGTAGTTAACAATTTACATCAACATAAGATGAGGATTGGAAAAGAAATGAGGCTCACTACACAGATTAGAGAATATGACATGGATCAGGTTATTCTGGATTTAGGATCTGATGCCAATTTTTTACCAAAGTAGACCTGGGAATTGATGGGTAAGTTGAATTTACAATGGTCACCAATTCAGTTGAGAATGGCCAACCATCAGAAAATCTTCTCTATGGGTAGGTTACCAGGTGTTACAGTAGACATTGAAGGAGTTCACGCAAAATTTGAATTAATAGAAATTGTGGATGATAGAAACCCCTCTAGCATTGCTTGGACTGGATTAGGCATTTGAGAATATGGCTATAATCAACTTAAAAAATAGGCAAATGGTATTTTAAAAAGACAACATGAGAGTAATTGTTCCATCAGACCCATCAGAAGGGGTGATATATATAGAGCCTGCCAGAGATGAGTATTTTGCAGCAAATATAGACAACATTTATCGAATAGTAACCAAAGAAGAGAAATGGATTAACCCCATTGTAGATAGAAAATTGAGCTGGGAGCATGATAGTTCTTGTACCTTAGGCTCAGAAGGAGAATTGGAAAATTGGCACAATAGGCTACACGAATTGTCTACAAGGTGATGTGCAAGGATCACTAGATTACTTCATTGTATAACTCTTGAGGTATGTAATTTTCCTTACTATGATGGTTTAGGTGATGTAGGAACTTTCATTGATGATTATGAAAGATAAATACTAGAAGATAAAATGTTGTTAGCTTTGGATGTGGCCCTGAGATCTACCCTTGCTAGATGGTGGGGTGCACATAAAAGAAATATAGCAGATTGGCAGGAGTGTTGAAGATTAATGTGGATCAGGTTTGGGCCAGTAGATACAAAAATGGAGGTGAAATATGATGGTAAAACCGACCCTAGGGAGAATATTCACCGATGCACTATAGTATGGGAGGAGATCCCACAAAATGAATGGGTACATGGGTTTACCCACACATTAGAGACAATTCCTATGAATTGGTACCTAGAAACAGAACTGCGCCATGGTATTGTAAATTGAGCAGATTTAGTTGAAGGATTTATATTAAAATCCAGTTTTGAAGATCATTGCCCATGCATAGACTCGGTTCTTCAGACAGTCAGAGAAAAAATCTTTTGGAATGTGAACTTGCTGACATGGCAACAACCTGATTGGACTATTCATCTAGAACATGCACTGGAATTCTATAACATTATTGCAGAAGAAGATGAAGATCCGCGCAATATCGACATAGCAGAATCAGAGGGATACCGCGAAGTCGTTGGACTTGAGCGATAAATACCAGATATAATGAAGTCAGTAAAGACTAATAAGTTGAATATAGGATCAAAGGAGGAACCAAATGATTAGCCCTAGTATTGCAGCAAGAATGCTGCAACTCCCAAGACTACCAGCTTTACTTTATCAACCCTGGGTTTCGTACAAACTTGGAGATGAGAGTGCTATATACACAACAAATGCATCATTCTACTAATGTCACTTCTCAACTGGGGCACTTGACCATTAGGGTCCCATACCATTCCTCTATTGAACTAAAAGGAGTCTGACTACTGAAAGTAGAATGTAAAGGCTAGTTCTAGTGTAGAGAAAGTAAATTCTCATCAATTTAGGAAATGAACGCTGCCAACTTGTAAATGCTATCAAATGACATAAACCATATAGCTATGAAATGACCCAAATCACTTGCAAAAGGAAACTATAATAATTTTGCACTTGATCATCTAGCTACGAGGGTTGCTTGAAAATAGAAGGTTATTCTATCATTTCAGAATTCAAACATGCATGCATTAAATATCTCATTCACACTTGTAGAATAGATAAAGGTTCTAATTGCTAAATGCAGAAATATAAAAGCTAATGCTATCTGATCTTGCAGGAGGGAAAGGAGTGAAAGGACTGGTCTATGTGGCACTTCTGGTCATGGAGTCCAAGTTGAGGGGTTAACCTACTCCTACACTAGGTTATGCTATCATTTCAGGTCAAAACAATGTCAAAATAGGCTCCTACATGTTTTCTACAGGATGTCCTGAACTGTTATAGGATACCCTGAACCGTGACAGGAAGTGGCTGAGAGATTCTGCAGTGAAAGAATGGTGAGATGAAGTGTTGGAAGAGTGCATGACAGTGATGAAAGTGTGGGGAAGGTGACCATCATCCTTGGCCAAGCCCAACATTCCAATCAGGTTGGATTTGATTAAGATATCTTTCTCATGGTGATTGAAAGACAGAGGTTCAGAATATGGGTTGGCATTCATTAACATAAGGTGGAGAAGCCCTAGATGGAGTTGGTTGGAGGAGACCCTTATTTCATATCAACAACCCTACAGTTACGCATGTTTCTCTTTTCATTTTTAAATCATTTCCTGTCGATGTGGAAAAAATGAATTGAATTTGGAAAATTTGATCTAACTATTGCTAAGAACTAGATCTATGAAAGGAACTGCATTCTAATCTACAAAAATCTTAAGAATCATATCAAGAACTGTGAATCTTTCCAAGAAATCATAAACAACTATCTAACTAAGACTGAAACTTAATCTATGCAATGGAAAAAAGTCAAACTCTATTTTTGGGCTGTGAGAGTGGGGTCCTCTAATCACAATCCCATGAGGGAGATGAGATAGGGGTCACCGCCACAAGTTTTTGGATGTATTTTACTCTATTTCACTACAACAATTAATTTATCCTTTAAGCTAATGTAAGCATGAATAAACCAACAATTTAATCAATCTTTTAAGCTAAAAGAGACATGAATAAAATGCAACAACTAATCAACATTATAACCTAAGAATATAAATACAAAAGAGGAACTTTTGCTACTAGGGTTGGGCCCTAACCCAAGAACTTCATCCCTCTAAGTCAACTTAGTGTTGGATCAAAACACAATTTCTCATTCACCCAGGTGCCATATTCTAAGCATGAATGTGGGATCTCAAAACATAAACAACCATGGCTTCCTAGAGATTAAACCAACTCCACCCTTAGGCTATTGCGATATCGCCAAAACTAGTCAAGTGATCACGAAACCCAAAAAAAATTAGATTCCTCATAGTTTCTTCACCATACCTTGAAGAATTCTCATGTATCCACCCACTTGTCGAGGGATTCCTGGAGATTAAACCACCTCCACCCCCAACCCTTGGTAATTTTCCTAAGACCAGCTCACCCGGTTCCAAAACCTTTAGGCAATCCAAAGCTCAACCAGTAAATAATCTCATCACCATGGATATCCAAGAAATAGAAAGGCAAGTTTGAAACCATTTTCAAAACCAGGAAAAACCCATGCCAATGACAACAAATGAAAAAAATAAACCAATCCATGTACCATGCATTAACACACCAACTAGGAAATCACACATGCAACCTATTACCTACAAAGTATTCTTGTTTAAGCTGGTTCATGCCACCTTCCTCGCTTGTCCTTGCCTTCCTTTCTTCTCCTCTTCCTTATTTTTTTTCCTTTTCATTCCTTTCTCCAATGCTAAAGTGCTCCAATAATGCTCTATGTTTGCAATAGTATGAGAGAATAGAGAGAGAGATCCAAAACTAAACTGACCAAAGCTAACCAACAAAAAGTTGTGAATTGATCCTAGGAAGCATTTTTATCATTGAGGCCTCTATTTTCTTCATTTTCCTCTCATACAAATATATGTCTCTTCACTTTCCTCTTTTCCTATTTTCCTTTATTTCAAATAATGCCTCTTTTCCTTTGCCAATTTCTTTAACCATAAATAAACTGAAAGTGACACCCACTAGGATGTTTTTCCCAACATTAAGCTTGGAATACATGGCCCATGACCTTGATCTTATTTTTCCTCTTTTAACCTTTATTACATGAAATTTTAACCTAAGGTTGTTACAAACCCCTCCCCCTTAGGGGAACATTATCCTCGGTGTTGTATGACACCTATGACTAGAAAAACTACTGAAAACCAAAACATACTACCCATGGAGCTTAATAACTTAGCTCGATGCAGTATTTACAATGAACAACCTGTTGAAAAGCAAAACCGACATGACAAATATGACAATCACATCACTTATTGGAGCTTTATAACACAACTCATCACAATATCTACAATAAAAACCATACATAGATATCTACATATACCAAAACTCCTTTGCCTCAACTGACAAATGATGAAAGATACAAAGCCCGCATCTGATCAGCCATCTCCCATGTAGCTTCATCGGGCCCAAAGTGCTTCCAATGTACTTTAACTTGCCCGATTGCTCAGTTATGGGGCATGAGTTGTTTTTTTTGCAATATTCATTGAGATTCCAGCTGGAATTCTCCTTCTGGCGCCACATGCAATACAAACTAGTAAATCACATTATCAACATCCTTCACATATCTTTTAAATAATGAAACATGGAAAACATCATGGAATTTCACTGTCGGCGATAGTGCAAGTTTGTAGGCCACTAGTCCAATCCTCTTAAGGATCTCAAAAGGCTCACAATACTGAGGTGCCAACTTAGCACATGATCCAATCCTCAATGAGATCTTCTTGGGCTTGAAGCGCAAGTACACATGATCCCCAACTTGAAACTCCTTAAATACCTTGTGTTGATCTTGTTGTGGAGGTAAATCCCCTCTGCGGACAGAGACGATCCCTACTAGCCCAGACTAGGTCTAGCAACAATCATACAATGCTACAACGCAAGTTCCTAATTGCAAATTAACAGACCAGTGGTGAAGGCCTACCTAGATTCCAATGCTAGTGCTTGTAGAAGAGGTGGTGCTCCCTTTCCTTTGCTCCAACAGATCACAATCCCCACGATCTCCATGAATGGACACCTGCACATACAAGAAATGACACAAACACAAACATAAAATCCAGCATATGCAACTATATATCAGTCAGAAAGGATATAACTCATCATCATCACAAATAACAATAAGAGTGGAACCATAACCAATAGTCGTTTATTAATAATTCATCAAAGAAGAATACAACCAAAGTTCTGGTGCTAGATTCTCCTTTGGTTGGGTAATCAACATCACATGTCTTGCAAAGCTTGTTGGGAATAGGGACAAGCCTCTCTCTGTTTGGTTATTGAACAAGAATCTCCTTGCTTGGATTTGGCCTTATGGGAATTAAGAAGGCTCTTGCAGCATGAAGCTCTTGGAAACTTGACAATTCTAAATCTCTGGAACTATGGAACTAGCTTGCCAAGGAAAATGGACAAGCTTTTATAGATGGAGGAAGGGGAGTTGGGATCATCCACAATAATCATGGGATTGGCCATATCATCAAGGAAGCTTCCATGAGAGGTGGAAAACCACTTCCTCTCTATGGAAATCCGTAGCCAAACCACCTAACTCAAGATAGATATAGTCCAGGGATTTGTTAGGACGAAACTTCCACCGTTTGTTTGTTAAAAAACACCACTGATTATGGTTGGTGCGGGTATGACTCTATGACAGAGTGCCAACTGGCGCGCCCTCTTTGGAGGATTTCCCCCATTGTCACGAGGGCTGCACTATGGAACCGTGCCAATGGAAAAAGAGCTATTTTTAGGGGTTTTTAGCAGGAGATGTCTTTAGGGAAAATGAAGCTCATGTTCAGGGGAATGCAATGCAAGTGTCTGTAGGTCATGTCACTTCTCATATGTCCCGGAATGAGTCCTCCAAGATGCAGGAGAGGGGTAGCAGGGACGGTGACAAATTGTTGTGTAACAGATGCCCCCTAAAGCATGAGGCCCGAGAGAGAGAGAGGGGTGAAATGATTTACGAGAAAATGTCCAACCGAAAACGCTACCACCAGAAAACCTGCGTGAAGAAGTATAACTGATATCTCAAGTACATGATATAGGTGGTATGGGCACAACCATCCATAGCAAAGTACACAATAATCTAGATCCAAGGTATGGGCGCAACCATCCAGGGAGGATCGATAAATAGACTCAGGCATGGTCGTAGCCATCCAGTGAACGAGTCATGTAATAATCATAATAATCCACAAAATCGCAACCTGGATCCCAACAGACAAAATCCAGGGTCTTGCGCTCCATCTCGATTCGAACAAAGCACAAGTTCAAGCATGTGAATATAGGAGTCGAAGTCGAACATGCAGGAACATCGTCTTATTACCAGCCAATGATGAAAGCTATTAACGGACACGAGAGGTACCACCAATAATGACAATGGCCCTCAAGGTACTACCATTACAATCTACGGCGTGTGAATCAGTGAGTCGGTGTCGAACACCCGTACAATCATTCGATCGGAGGCCAATGATGAAAACCTCGTGTCGAATGCGAAGAACCTACCATTGAGGCGTGCAGGCTCCAAGGCACCAAAAGGGAGTCTCTAGATCAGCTTCCTGGATAATGAGCTGAAGTCGACAGGAAGTGACCTTGACCGAAGGTGGGCCATAGTGTTTCCTACATCATCGACGTGAGACAGAGGAAGATAATGTTTTTGTGAATCAGGATTATATGAGTTATCAGAGGGAGGTTGATATTTTCCAGAGGTCAACTTCTCTTGAACATATCGGTGGCACGACAGTGGACTTGGCAGTATTTGACATCAATCGATCAGAGGTCATGGTGACAAGGCAAAGAGCAGACGAGAGGTCAAATAGGATCACCAAAACCCACGGAGGCAAGTGAAAAACAAGATGAGATGTCTCCACCCAGGCACGAATGCAGACAAGTGCCATGTTCAAGAGCGACACACTACTGACACGACAATGATTCTGGTTCTATTTTCCCCACCATTTCTTGCGAGTACCCCAGTTATTTTTATTAACAAGCTTGACGGGGATAGCATATGCTTGTAAAATGTCATTTCGACGGAATCCAATGTCATCAAGTTTTAACGAGTCTGATAAAGGAAAAACTCGGTGTCTTTTCATGTTTAGAGAGTTTGAAAAGACAGCAGAAAAGTAAACTCCAGGGGTGTCCTTTTTCATAAAGTTGTGTCTCTCGAGCCCGAAAAAGTATAAAACAATGCTCGAAAGAACCGCCCAACCATTACGATCGAGGAGTACTTTTCGTGATTAGTGACTTCGACCTGAAAAAGTAAAAAAGCGATCGAAATCATGTCGTTTCGTAACCATTAACGAGCCTAAAACGACAAGGGCTCGGCGATCTTTTCGTATTTACATGGTCAGAAAAGAGCTTAAATGCGATCGCCTCTTATTTACGTTTAATGAGTCAAGAGGAATAACTCGACAATCTTTTCATATTTAAACGATCAGAAAAGAGCTGAAAGTAGACCTCCATTTTTATTCTCTTTAACGAGTCAAAAGGGGAAAAAATACTCGGAAATCTTTTCATATTTTACGAGTCAGAAAAGAGCTTAAAGGTGACTCGTCCTAGAGGAACGAGTGGTATAAAGGGTAGCAATTGGTTCTGGCAATGGTGGAACTGCTCAAAACATGTAATGGTCAAGAGGCTAGCTAACAAAACCACTCTTAACTGCGGTCCCTCAGGAAAGGAAAACAAGCAAGTGAAAGCATATGATCGGCCAAAGAGATGGTGGTGATGGGATGAAAACAACCAAGGCTCATTAACGAATTTTAGCGAATAAAATAGCAATCCTGA
>APFE030394355.1:42022-63561 GCA_000404065.3 Pinus taeda
GGGTCCGTGACGATATTTGTCTAGCAACTCGATCTCATTATGTGCAATTTAATAGTTGATTTTAATTTTTTCGTTATAATGAATCGAGTCTACCCCGCAATGTGTTAATTTCATGGTTGGTCTTTAAGTTTTCATAACAATGGGTTGAGGTCACCTACACTGCGTGTCAATTTGATCGTTGATTTTTATTTTTATTTTGCAATGTATCAAGTTGTCTTAGGCTAAGATTTAAAAATCGATATACATCTAGCATTTAAAAAAAATTACATTTGGTATAATAACTCTTTCATTCAAGTGTTCATTTTTTACGTTTTTTTAGGCGTACATTTTTTCCATAATGTCATGTTTGAAATATTCTGAAAACTTAAGATTGTTTTGTAGTCATAATCTTTGGTTTTAATTCCATGGTTGAAAAATTGTCAAGATTTTAATGTTTTTCTAAGTCGTGATATTTTATCTTTAATGTTATGGTTGAAAATAGTTATAAGTATTTTTTCTTAGCACCATGCTTGAAAATTGTTGGAATTTTAAGGTTTTTCAAAGAAGCGGTGTTTTAAATTTAATGTCATGCTTAAAAATTGTTGGAATTTTAAGCCTTTTCAAAGACGTGATATTTTATCTTTAATGTGATGCTTGAAAATCGCTGGAAATTTAAAGTTTTTCAGAGTCATGATATTTTATTTTTAACGTCATTATTAAAAAATGTTGAAAATGCACCATGAGAAAAAAAAAAGACGTTATTCAGGCATCACCACTTTTCGATTTCAAGGTGTTTTTTGCACCAAACAAAATAGCTTTTATTATTTTTTACTGTTATTTTAAAAAATTATTGAAAATTTACTCTGAAAAAAATGGTTACGCAGAATCAACACTTTTTATTTTTGGGTTGTTTTTTCATGTTTTTTTATTTTTTATTTTTTATTTTTGGGCTCGAGTACCCGTTTTGAGGTAATAGTTCCCATTTGATCGGTAACGGTTCCCTGCCACTACCTTTATTTTGTTTCTCTCCAGGATGAGGTCCATGTCCCTTCTCCACTTCATTACACTTCTTATAAGGAGAAACATTTTCCTTCTCACACACATCTTGAGGTCTTGCTCACTTCTGTGGCCACTTTCCTTTAGTCTTATCATAATTTCCCTTTCTAATCAAGCTTAGGATTAGTTAAGGCTCATCATACTCAATCTGGTCTTTGAATGCTAATGGCAGTCCACTGATGAATCTATGAAATTTGGTCTTCTCACCCTTAAGATAAGGTACATACCTCAACAACTCTAAGGTCTTAGTAGTATACTCCTCGTCTTTCATAGATCCCATCTTCAATTCATATAACTCCTTGGCCTTACCATCATAGTACATCTCTAACAAATACTTATTCCTGAAGAGTCTTTTGAACTTGTGCCAACTCAGCTCCTCTATCATGATGCCTCTGATACACTTCACATCTTCCAGCCAAATATTTGCATTTCCCCTGAGACTAAAAATGGGTATCCTAGAAAAAGAACTTCTTTATCCCAAGCAACCATGCGCCTTCATCCTTTGGTTTCTTCAACTCTGCATCGAATGTAGGAGGCTTCGCTTTGTTGAACTCATTTGGAAAGTATCCTCTGTCACTCCTCCTATAAGGATGATATTGATGATTATCACGCTTCCTATCTTATCTATAACTAGAATAGAACCCATAACAATTGCCTCTCCTCTTAGGTATATCCATCCATCTTCCACCTCTAACCATAACTTGCATTTCTAACTTGTGCCCACCATGAGACCTACTACAATATGCCCCCATTAGCCTTGTCCTCCTGTCCATAACTAATCTGTGGTTGTCTCTGTCTTTGCAAATCTGAAAAACTCTAGAGGATCACTACATTGATGTTTGCTTATTTTTTCTATGCCATGGAAAGTCTTTCCTGTGACTAAATTATTCTATCATTATCCTCCTTGCAACTTTTCATCTCTTTCATTAAAATTCTCAAGGCATTTACTATGTCAGGAGAGTACTCATCTCTTTGTTGCTCATATGATCTATAAGGAGAGTCACGTGAACTGTAATCCACAAATCTGCTAGTCATCTATGATTCTCTTCTTCTTGCAAACATACCATGTCAGATAACCAATTATAAAAAAAAATCAACATACCTCAGTGAAATTCAGAGAAGGCTATCTCATCTACAAAATCATTCCTTATTAGCGCGATACATATTCATATTAATGTGTCGACATCATGCATGATAACACTAATTTCATACAATGACCTCATTCACGACAACCATAACCATGACATTGCATGCATAACGACATGCATCTAGCCCATCTAGTCCAAGTATTTGAACCAAGCTCTGATACCACCATGTAATACCCCTCCCCACATTTACCCGCTTTTACAAGCCGTTTCGGTAAATTTGAAGTGGAGTGCCTCTATGACATGACTCGGCCTCATAGCTCTAGTTAATGAAGTGGGGCCTACAACTGAGACTTACTGACCATAAACTGACATCCTACAAGGACTACAAATCACCTAGGAGTTGAAGAAACACCCCAGGTGGTTAATACCTGAGCTAGCAATGATATAGAATCCCAACTGCATCCTTTACACTTCCTGCATGTTGTTGAAGTCCTCCATCCGCACTCACAAGCCTTGCTCCATGTGGTTGTGACCTAAATTGCCCAATTCACTACCTGTAGTCTCGATACCCAGGCCACAATTCCAGACCAACCTCTAGATCAATGCTTAGAACTTTCTGAGACTTCTCAGAATGATAAATGACATAATGATAATGCTAAACATACAAAACTTGAACAAGAATTTGACCTAACTAGGCCTAACCATGATAGTATTTTCATCAAACATATAGTGAACATGTGAGTTATGGGTCATGAATGCATATCTAATCATAAGGGTTTGTAATCCATATGGATCATCAAAAAGGTCTAGTACCCTCTCATAATAGTTGCAATAACACTTGTTAGTCCATGAATTCATTAAGCATCAAATACTTATCAAATCATGAACAAAGCCATAGCTAGAGCACATTACAAATCCATCACTAGTACAAAATGACTAATAAGTTACTAAAAAAGCAACTAAAATTTGCATATAAATGACCATTTTTCAGTCGGTGACCAATAGTAGCTAATTTATAGTATATTATAATGCGACCAACTTTTAGTCATTTTTATCTTAGTCATTAATTGGTTTCCTCAATTTTACAATCTAGTAGTATATTTAGTCATAAATTTGGTTATTAATTTTTCATTGGTTTAGTCATTAATTGTCGCAATTAATTACCAAATATACAACAAAATATATTACTATATAAATCCTCGAGAAAACCAATTAATGACCCAAGAAATATGACCAAAATGTTAGTCGTATTATAAGATATTGTAGATTAGCTACTAATAGTCATATTTATGCAAATTTTAGTCATCATTTGAAACAATTAATGACCAAATAAATATGACTAAATTTTAGTTGTGTTATAAGATACTATAAATTAGCTATTAATAATTGTATATATGCAAAATTTAGTCATCATTTTAATCAAAAATTTATCATTTACAGTAGTCATTTGTCTTTTTTTAGTGTTTTCATATTCATTACATAATGATTGATTTAGTAGTTTCTATTCATTTCATTTCATTTCATTCGTAATCATTATAAACGACTAATTTAGTCATATATTCATTTTATTTGTGTTCATCATTAATTAATATAAACTACTAATTTAGTAGTTTTATATTGATTTTATGTGTTCATTATTAATCAACATAAATTAATTCGTATGATTTTGCGACTAAATTTTAAAAAAAAAAAATGCCATACAATGTGCATGTTTATCTAATATGATAACGCAAAGTTACATATGCTAATTACAAGTATAAATAATATCAAGTGAAAATAAAAACAATTTCAACCATATAAATTTTATTATATAAAATATCAAGTATTACAATATGAGTTTCCAACTTAATATCGCTTGGACTACAATTCACACATGAAATATTGTTTCATCATTTCAAAACATTATCACTGTGTTTTCAAAGCATTGCAAGTGAATTCACTAACTCTGAGGGCTTGACAACCAGTCTCTATGCCAGTGTCTTATGCAAGATATTGGCTCTAAGGGTATCACTAGACATATTCTCTTCTCTCTCTCATTTTTTATTTGTCGCTCCAGTGTTATTATTCTCCTCTTTCTTTAATTGCTACTTTTTATCATCAATATTGAGTTCCTCTCCTGAAAATGAAAGACAATACAATGCAGAGTATAAGACATGAAATACGATGAATACTTGAATGTAAAATAAAGTAGACTATAAAATATTTATGCGACATATACCTCAGCATTCGATAGTGGCCATTATGCGGCTAGATGACTTGTATAAACAAATCAAATAAAACGTCACCATAGAAAATAACACCTTAGGAACTTAGTATTCAACCTTCAACAAAACCTTAGGCACAATCATACCAACTAAGTTACATTTTAAAAATATCAGACAATAGATGACTGTGAAAAAAAAAAAATTAGTGTAAAAAATATCCTTATTGCTTGTTCTAAAATAGTCATGTTCCTTAAATTTGGATATTCTTTTGCGCACTTTTTTTTTTCACGAGTTCTCTATTGCCTGATATTTTTAACATGTAACTTAAAAAGATCAGCGTAAAAAATATCCTTACTGCTTGTTCTAAAATAGTCATGTTCCTTAAATTTGGATATTCTTTTGCCCATAGTAAAAGTTCCTCGCTATTATGACCTATGCTTTTAGGATGATGAGATTGATCAACATCATATTGGATTATGGAGACAAAATGATTCAACTTTCCAAGATGACTACCTCACTTGGTTACATGAAGGTGCTAGTTGTGAGTAGTGTCAAAACCTTATGGAAGAAGAACACTAAGGCCTAAGAAAATATATCACCACTTGTCCACTGAAGAAAAAATTTCAATCCCACAATGGCCTATGGGAGTACATTTCGTTGGATGGATATCACACTCTGAGAGATGATTGTCTAATATAATGAGAAGTGTATATATATTGTCACAATGCCCCTCACAGTTTGACCCTATAGTTGTGTCTTATAATATTAATCATATCATACTCTTTAATTATAAATTATGACTATAATTTAATTGTTAGTTTGAAATTTTTTTTAAGTATTTCTGTATACATGAAAATATTCGGAAAAAAAAAAAAAAAAAAGAAAGAAAAAAATTTATTGTGACTAGTTAATTTTGAGTGAATCTAAATACACAATAAATTATGATGCCTTGTTGTTTCTCTAGCAGTTATCTGCTCATTGTACCAATTGCTCCCATGTCCTCTATTGCTTTTGGTGAATTCCTCTTTGATGATGTCCAAATGTAATGGACATTTATCCTCGATGTTTTTATGAGCCAAATGGAAGCTCCACAAGTAACAACCAAAAAGTAGCCTCAAATATATTATTGGGGGGAAAAATGCAGTAATTATATGACAAGCAAAGAAACATTGCACGTTAATCATCTTCCCTTTAATATTGATTAATAATTTCTTTGCATGATCATGTAATACTAAAGTGTCAACTAGGGATATTTAAAGTTAGTCATCCATAAATATCACCTTTGAGAGTGCTTAGTAGTTAATACTTCTTATTACACACATAGTAGATCACCAACTTCAAGGATAACAATATAAACACAAAAAAAAATGAAATTAAAAGAAATGCTAGGAATTCAAATGCGACTAATCTTGAGTCAAGAAAATACCAAGCCCTTCAAATTAACGAGGCATTCTTAGGCACTAAAATAGGAAAATCCTTTGATTGCATCATTTTCACCTTTTCTTTAATTTGTTTAATTGAGAACATAACTTTCCAAAAAAAAATCATTGAAAAAGGTCTCAAAATCCAAACAAATGCTCGAGTGATTGTCGTATTAATTAAACGGAAAGGCAATCATTTGATATGCTTTTAAATTGTAGAATATATTGAAGAATGTGAAGCTTTCTCATCCCATGCTCCTAATCAAATTATAATACGTAGGTTCCAATCAAGTAATCAATTTCCCTCCAAGATAGTTAAGAGATCACTTTGGGGAAAGACTTCTAGAGGCATCAGGATAGTAGAAATTGAATTAACTAGGAGGAAAGTGAAGCACTTCAGTGGGTGCTCCAAAATATTTGAATGCAACTAAAAATGATTTTATACTCCCTCCACACATTTTAAAACAAAAACCATTCAGTTGCATCTCATTTATTTTCCATTTTTCTGTAGTATGTAATTCTTTAAGCAGGAATAGAGCATTCATAAATATTGTCATGAAAGAGAACTGTTCATAATCCTAATAAGTTGGGCTCTAAAAAATAAACAATTTCATGTAGTGAATAAACTTTACATGGTAGATTTAAGTGATTAAAATGACAACTTTATTCTTAATCTCATTACAACAAAAATAAATTCAACCCTAACTAGTTGGGATCTAACAAATCAAGAATTTCATATAGTAAAGTAAACTTACATGGTAGATCCCAATTATTTGCAATGACAACTTTATTCTTGATCTTATTACAACATAGATAAATTCAAGAGTACATACATATTTCTTTATCTAAGATAAACCTTGAACACATTCTGAGATTTCATAGAGATATAATGATACGATTTACCTGTAGGATATGAGAAAGCTATCTACATCTAGCACATGTCATTGGACAATAATTTTATTGAGACACCATATCATGGCATTAGAATCATGTAGATATATAGTGTTATATAGATACCTTGCAGCACCTATTCAACACTACCTTCAAGCTTCAAATTCATCAATTGATTTACTTTAGTAGCAAATTGTAGTGAGATTTCATTAAATACAACCCGACAAAAGCCATTTATGATAGTTGTGGTTGCATTCTCTAAATGTATCCCCTCTGTAAATAGAATAAGTGATATTCCCACATTTTTCAGGTACTTGCTTCATTTTCAACATGAGCTATTGGGTTCTTCACGTGGAAAAGGTTGCAAATATTAGATGTATAATGGAAACAAGCATGCAATTCAAGGTTTCTCCTAAAGTCTCTTCGGTGAATTATAAAAAACCATCTACTTACATGATATATGGTAGTAACAAAAACCTACCCAAGATCCCACTTAAGAATTCAAAATGTTGAAAATAGGAGATATCTTAAACAATATCAACTATTTAATTGCATAATTACACTAAAATAGAAAAATCTTCAAAATGCTGAAAAGTGTGAAAAAAGTTGGAGTTGGAATATTATAGTTACACCAGGGTAGATATACGTATGTAAAATGTAACTTCTATCTAAAACATGTAAATGTAACTTCTATAGCTACATGAAATGTAACTTCTATATAAAAAAAAATGGAGTTTGAATATTATAGTTACGTGAAACGTAACTTTTATCTAACATTCTAAATATCATTTTTCAGTCATTTAAGAGACTAACATTTTATTTTATTTATTTATTTATTTATTTATTTATTTTTTTTTTTTTTTTTTTTTTTTTTTTTTTTTTTTTTTTTTTTTTTTTTTTTCTTGGTTAATAACTTAATATCCTTTTTTTATCTTCGGTTAATAACTTAATACTCCTCCGAAAATAGCATTGAATTGGTTCTTCACCAACCAAGGGGAAATTTTAAACCAGTGTGAAAATGCTTACTCATTCCCCTGCCATAGTTTTGATATTTTATTTGTGTGCGAATTTAAGCTAGTGTAATGTAACTTCTACATATTTGACAATTTAAATGTAAAAAATTATCTATATTGAAGTTATACAATTAACATATGGAAAATAAGATACAATATGCATGAGTTATAAGTAATATGACATTTACATGTTATATCAAGACAAACGTTTTCTCATCTCATTAACTCTTATCTTATAGTTGGTGATGGATATGGCCTTTGAAATTATGAGCCATTATTGTCATATATTATATTTAATGATGCATATAGCTTTTAAAAGCATCGACCTTGTTTGTTATTTTATTTATGGTCAATTTAAATGGAAGTGCTCATACTTTTATTCAATATTATCTTATATAGCTGGAAATAAAATGATGTGGGGGTGGTGTTTCTAGTGATTTTCAAACTTGTTTTAATTACCTAAATTTAGCCTATTTAAAGTAAGTAATTGCACTGACCATCTTATCTTTAAGTCAATATCTTTTATTGAGGGAATCTTCATGACATCCACCATCTCTAAAAAGTATGAAATATTACTAGTATCTTGCACTAGATAGACAATGTTGGCATAGAATCTTTTATTGTGTTTTTTACTTCATGTCACAAATTTATTGATATTTTATGGTTCTTGGTTTCGATTTCTATTCTAAGACTAGATTCATCATGCCTTCTAGGATTTTTAGTTGTGCACAGATCATATTGTTCACTTATAATTGTATAAAAAATAAAGAGTATGCACAATGACATGTAGTGACATGTGGGTGTCTATTTTACTCAATGATATGCTTGATTTTGTAACCTATTCCAATCCTACCACAATGAAATTTAGAGAGACAAGGACACAAGAAGGACTATCAATAAATGAAATTAGAGAATTTAGAATTCAACTCAAATTTTACCTAAATGTAACGATAATTATTTACAGCTGCTTGGTCACTGATGAGCATCGATCCACACTGTGAAAAAGTCCTTGCATTATGAGAATTTGGTTGCACCTACACTAATCCTCTGTAGTAGTTCCTTAACTTGCCTATAGATATAATTTTAGAAACAATCCTACTTCTACAATTCTTCCCTATATGGATCATCTTTGTCCCCCCTATTGATACCTATTTTTCAAGGCAACATAATAGAACTCTCCAATTGCATCATAACCTTTCAAAACAATGCTTGAGTATTTCCAGGTGATTGTTGAACCAGTCTCTACTCAGGTCCACGAAATCCTTGATTTGTCCCCATTGCACAAACATATTTTCGTAATAAAATTATAAATCCCATGTTTGCATTCCTCTTCCCTGACATACCAATTCTTTTAAGTGGAATACTTTATCGTTTCTCCCTCAGTACAATAGAGATCCACTACTGTGGCATGGAGATGATTGGTGTCATAAAATGGTGCAGTGCATCCTTCAATATATGTCACATAACTCCTCTCACCTCACATAACTCCTCTCATCTACAACAATAAGAGTCCTCTCAAACTGTCTGGTCTCCATCTCATTCATCCTGAAATAAGTGAATATTTCCATGGGTGGCAAAGTGTGCTTGGGGATTTAATAGAAAGATCTATCACTAAAAAAAAATATACAATGCAACATAATAGTTATCAGCAGGAGGAACAACCCCGCTAAGCTACTTCCTAACTAGATCAAGATACTCTAGAATTACCTCTTATAACGAACAAAAGATAACCTCAACTGCCTATAGAGTCTACCTATGCATGGTAGCATTGAAAAGACTGTCAAAAACAACATCTACAACAATGTTGGTCAATCACTTTTTCTTGTCAAGGGCATGCCCAACTTTTGAAAAGTATCAAGCAGGTTAGGGTCCACCTCATCCAGGCTCTTATTCTTCTACTCTCTCTGTTTAGGTTCAAAATAATAACAAAGGTCTTGGAAATTGATGGGTGGATAAAATGTATCAAACCATTTGGGTTCTTCCATTTTTAATCATTGTTTGTAAGCATTGAGTATAAATTGCAAAAGTCATTCAGGTTCCTTCTTTTTAGCTAAAATTAACCTAAACTTTCGAGAGTTGTAAGGTTTAATGGATATAAGTATATTCTACTTAAAATATAGTAACATGGTTTAAAATTGTAGGCATTGAGATCAAAATCTAAGAATGAAACATAAAAGATTTTATGTTCATGATTACAAGAAATTTTAATTCATGTAACAAAGTTTGAGTAAGGTCTAGTATTTTCATCCTACCAAAAAATTTGCTTAAATCACTCGAGCCCTTTGAATTTGGGCATGGTAGAGTCCATTACACAAACAATAAACCACTAAAAAAAGGTGAAAAGAAAAATAAAATTTCATGCTTTCTGACCCTAGAAAAGTCAGGGAGGAGCAAATTGATATGTACAATAAGGACATGCAAAATGTTTACTTGTCCATTGTATTTTTATGAATTGTTGGCCATAATTAAGATCTGGATTATCATAATAACAATAAGGACATGCAAAATGCGTACTTATGCATTGTCTTTTGATGAATTGTTGGCCACAATCAAGATCTGCATTATCATAATCATTAAACCCTTGCTTTGATCATATAAACCCTCGAAATTATTTACCCATAAGAACACAAATTATCTTTAGTAAAAAGGAAGAACTCTCGAGAGTCCAAATTCATACCCATGTAAAAATGGCCAAAATCTCCACGCCCAAATACCTTGCCCTTCCTCCATCTAATTGTTGATGCTATCATAAGGTGTTTCCCATACAAACTCCATCCGGGGTTAGAATCCCATGAAATCCATAGATCATGTTGATGGTCTTCCTTCTTCTGGAATTTCCACGCAAATATCAACAAGGCTACAATGTGATGTTGTAATCTGTGAATATTTTATTTGAACTGGGTGCTAAACTGGAAATGAAAAAGAAAAGAAATATTTTGTCTTTGAGGTTTCTGTGAGTCTCATGTTTGTGTAGATTTTCTTCTGGATCTATCGCATTCAATTTCTTTTTAGATCGACGTTTCGAACCAGCAACGGTGGTTCATATTCAAGATGTGAGAGAATTAATTGAAAGACTGGTCTTATTTGTCAAATATATATAGGGATGAAAAACATGCTTAGCTGGGAGATCTTTAAATTATTTTTCATTGTTCTGTATTATCTCTGCATCTTTTCAAGAATGTAAGGTTAGCCTTCTTTTTCGTTAAGAGCAATCTGTATTGTTCAAATCTATGAACTTCTTTCAAAATATCCCTTCCGTATTGGGTTAATATTTTGTCTTTGAGGTTTCTACGAGTCTCATGTTTGTGTAGATTTTCTTTTGGATCCATCGCATTCAATTTCTTTTTAGATCAATGTTTCAAACCAACAACGGTGGTTCATCTTCAAGATGTGAGAGAATTAATTGAAATACTGATCTTATTTGTCAAATATATATAGGGATGCAAAAGATGCTTAGCCGACAGATCTTTAAATTATTTTTCATTGTTTTGTATTATCTCTGCATCTTTTCAAGAATGTAAGGTCAGCCTTCTTTTTCGTTAAGAGCAATCTGTATTGTTCACATATGTGAACTTCTTTCAAAATCTGCCTTCCGTATTGGGTTAGTATTTTGTCTTTGAGGTTTCTGTGAGTCTCATGTTTGTGTAGATTTTCTTCCGGATCCATCGCATTCAATTTATTTTTAGATCGACGTTTCGAACCAGCAACGGTGGTTCATCTTTAGGATGTGAGAGAATTAATTGAAAGACTGATCTTATTTGTCAAATATATATAGGGATGCAAAAGATGCTTAGCCGACAAATCTTTAAATTATTTTTCATTGTTCTCTATTATCTCTGCATATTTTCAAGAATGTAAGGTCAACCTTTTTTTTCGTTAAGGGCAATCTGTATTGTTCAAATCTGTGAACTTCTTTCAAAATCTCCCTTCCGTATTGTGTTAGTATTTTGTCTTTGTGGTTTCTGCGAGTCTCATGTTTGTGTAGATTTTCTTCTGGATCCATCGCATTCAATTTCTTTTTAGATCGACGTTTCAAACTAGCGACGATGGTTCATCTTAAATAAAAGAAAATATAAAAATTGCAATTGGGTTAAATGATTTTTTTAATAAGAATTTGTTATTTTTGCGTAAGATTCTAAATTAAAAAGAAGAAGAAGCTAAACTGGAAATGAAAAAGAAAAGAAATATTTATAATGGAAAAAATAAAAGAAATATTTTAATTACTATAATATATATAAATTGCGATTTGGTTAATTATTTTTTAATAAGGATTTGTCATTTGACGCTGAAATTAAAAGCAGAGAAGAATTTAGTAAAGTTTTCGGTAGAATTCACGAGAAATACGCGTTAAACCACAAGTGTGGTTTTCATCAGGACTAGGATGAACCACACTTGTTGGTTTGAAACGTGTCGGCCAAAAATTTCTCTTATGTGATTTCTACCAAAATGCTTTGCTTACTTCAATATGGATTACAGAAGCTTGAATAAAAAAAAATGATATTGGGATGAGTGCAAACATTTAAATATGGCCTCAATTAATAATAAAAAGTTAAATTAATAAAAATAATAAAATTCAATTTGTTATATTTTGATTTTGTTATTAACTTGTGAATAGGCTTTGTTACAATACCATGGGCCAATACCATGGCTTATCAATACTACAAGTGCAAAAACCATAACTTATTTCACAACCAAAATATTTTATACCAATATGACAAGATTCTTAACCATGGATATTCACCCCGACATTACGGTAGATATTATTAACTTACAAAAAATAGCCTTTGTTACAATACCATGGGTCAATACCATGGATTATCAATACCACATGCCAAAGAAAACATAAATTATTTCACAATCAAAATATTTTATAACCATGGATATTCACCCTCACTTTACCATGGATATTAACTTGTAAAACGGTTTTTTTACAATACCATGGCCCAATACCATGGCTTATCAATACCACATGCCAAAAAACCATAACTTATTTCATAGTAAAATTATTTTATTTTAATTTAATTTGAGATATATCTAAACCCTCTATCCTAACCACTACTAAAAATATTTCCATAGAAATTAAATTAAGGTTTTAATAAAATTAAGCTAAGATGGATCTATGTCGATTGTTTATATATATATAACCGGCATAGATCCATCTTAGCTAAGGATCCAAGGGACGAGAGCAAGCAAATTGACTAATTATAATAGATTAAATATAGTGCATGACTTTTTAAAGTTTTTCATTATTTTATTTTCTTTGACACGATTGATCCAAAATATAGGTTTAATATTTTACAACCAATAAGTTTTTTAATTTAGATAATTTCTTAAACACAATACAATGTGATCAAATTTAAGAGAGAGTTGGGTAGAGGGTGGAGAGGAGGGAGATAGTGAAAAAATGGGAGGATAGAGAGAAAGAGAAAGAGAGAGTGATGAGGGGGAGAGAGAGGGAGTGAGAGGAAGGAAGAGAGATGAGAGAGAGAGAGAGTGAGATGGAGTTGGAGTGGGGGAGAGAGGGAGGAAAGAAAAATGACACAGAGAGATAGAGGTGGAGAGAGAGAGGAGTGAGAAGGGAGAGATGGAGAGAGAGTGAGGGAGAGAAGAGAGGAGGGAAGAGAAAGCAAAGGAGAGGATAGAGATAGGGAGAGAAGGGGAAGGGAGAGATATGGAGACATAGATATGGAGAAGGATAAGGAGGGGGGGAGATAGTGATAGGGTTTGAAGGAAGAGAGAGAGAGAGAGAGAGAGAGAGAGAGAGAAGAGAGAGTGATTTGGGGGAGAGTATAGAGGGGGTGGGATTATAAGGGATAGAGAGGAAGGAAGACGAAGATGAGGAGAGAGAGATGGAATTTGAGGGGGTAGGAGAGGGAGGGAACAAAAAAAACATATAAGGAGAAAGGTGGAGAGAGAGGGGGGGTGAAAAGGGAGTCATGGAGAGAGAGTGAGGGAGAGAGGAGAGCAGGAGGGAACAAAGAGAAGGATATAGATAGAGAGCAAGAGAAGGGGAAGAGAGGGAGAGAGAGTGTGCGTATGTTTGGGGGTGAGATAGGGAGAAGGAATAATAAAGAGACAAAAATACAAATATAGATATTATATAGTATTATATTACCAACATATATCCATATTAACCCTACAACTATCAAGTGCCGAGAGAGATCCAATCTCTCGAGGTGCAAACATTTGCTCGAGTTATGCACTAGGAAAAAAAGTTTGCACCTCGAAAGATTGGACCCCTCTCGACACTTGATAGATCTAGGTTTAAGATGGATTAGGACAGTTAATATGAAATTCAAGTAGTTTTTTATTTGATATTATAGTCTTAACAATAATATTGCCCTTTCTAATTAATTTCAAATTGGAACTAGATCCAATTAGATTCCATGAATAGATTTTTTAAAAAGACATAAAATATTTTTTTATTAAAAAATATATTTTTAAAATTACAAATTATTAGAGATAAATAATGCAAAGTTGGCTCACCTATACACCATATGAGGATGAAGAAGTGTTTAAGGAAGGATAACCTTTCAACAAATCTTTAACAACCTTTCAATCCCATATCACTTGTAATTTTAGATTGCTTGAAACAATTAAGATGACTAACATAAAAAACTGATTCATATTATTGTAGTACTTGTCAGGTAGTTGTATTTTTGTTCTTAGACTAAATTAGTCATTCATGTTAGTCATTTTTAGTTGTATTACTTATTAACTAGTCACATATTTTAACCCGCGACTAAATTAGTGATTTATGTTAGTCATTTTTAGTTCGGTCACTTAAGATTGCTCATTTTTGGTAGTATTTCACTTGTAAAAGTTGTGGTGACTAACTTTCTTAGTCACCTAGTCACTAGTTTCTCATTTTCGACTAGTGAAATGGTTGGAATAGAAAGACTAAATTTTTGGATAATTTAATGTTTGTTTAGTTATCATTTTTGTTTCATGTAGTTATATTATATGGTTCAATGTTTTTAAGAGTGGTACTTTTCATATGGGTTCAATAAATTAAAAGCGTAGAGTTCCAAAGATCATCATAATTATGTTTGATTTTTTGGATTTAAACTATGTTTTAAGTTTAAAATGTTTCCAATGTTTGAATGGATATTTTGCTAATTCTCAAGAGACCTAAAATATAATTAAAATAATAGAGAAGAGTAAACACCAATAAGATTAACAGGTTCCAAAGAAAAATAACCAATAAATATAAATAATAATAAATTATCAAAATTCCCCAAATTGGGTGGCAAACTTAAGACAGAGGACCTCTTCCACACATTTGAAAGATACCATGATAAATGGAAACCCTTAATCCTTTCAATGCATGGTGATTTGTATAGCACATGCACTAGACAATCTATGATTGGGATGAGAATTCTAGATAACAATTGTGTGAATGATGAAGGAAGAGTAATGGTTGGGCTTTCAATCAAGAAGATATTGGCTATATGTTTAATAGCATATGTTGGTGATGGATGAGAAAACTATTTAGAATTTTTTATTACCTCAACTTGCTTTGGAAGAAAAAAATGTAGGTTCAATCTTTACAACAAGATGCTCATTCTACTTGTCTTAACTAGTAATGTATTCATGCTTTTATGATATGGGCTCCATTTTGGTTTCATGTTCTCTGTGCACTCAGGGTTTCTTTGATTGATTCTTCGAGATAGTTAGTCAATGAGGGTGGTCTATAGAAATAAAACATTTCTCCTCTCCATTCTTGAATACCATCTTACCTACTCTCCTTGCATAAATCCCCTTCAATCTCATCACTTATATTCTTGGAATTGGGCATCATCCTATCTATTGGTCTCATTAGTCCTTGACCTTTCCTACATCTAAGGTGTTCTCTAACTAGTACGGTCACATTCTCATCTTTGTGGTGGTGGATTAGATTATAATAGAGATGGATTCTTGAATTGGGAAATATCTCTTATCATCACCTTATCTTTAAATTTCTAGTTTCCATTAGAGTTTGGACTCTTTCTGATGGTCGTCTCTTCCATAGACTAAAATTTTTGGGTGGTTCTTTTCCTCTGTTTATTTTGTGGGTGGTGTTCTTTTGTTACATATATGTTTTAGGTGACTTTAAATTGACTCTTGGTCACACTCTTTTTTCAATCATGGACCTATTAATAAAAATTCTAGTTTTATATATAGAAGGAGGAACACCTACAAGGGCACACCTTACCTCCTAAACCTAGTGACTTAGTCAATTTCAATGATTGTTAAAATTGGAGTAAGATTATAGCATTATCCTTTGGGAAAAATATTGGTTTTATATCTTTCACATTTGTGGAGAGACCAATCATGGATGTAATAGCTAATGTGATTCTAAACTATAAGGTGATGTTGTGCTTCCATACCTATAGTGGTGGAATTAGTGAGTGATTCCAAGATTATGGTAGATGGGAGTAGTGTTGATTACCAACGACAGGGTTGTTGGGGTCTCTCACATAAATGGAGTTGACCGTGATGATACCCTTTCTTCAAGAATATCTCAATAAGAGGGAAGTGACCTTGTTGAATTTATTGATTTAGTTGATGGATTGGAATAAAGTGCATGACAGTAATCTCACGCTCACAGTTGAGAATAACTTTTTTGGAGTTTTTGATATATTTTTTCAAGCTTGATATTTTAGGATTGATGAGTTGATATGTTTGTAAATTTTATCTTGTGATTTTTATGGATATAATCAAGTTGTCTAATTCTTATTGGAGATATAATTAACTTTGTAGGATGTCTTGAATAACCACTAATGTGGTACGAAAAAAAAATCGGTATATAATGATGAGTCTAAGGATATTGAAGTTTTCACAGATTACTCTTGATGTCTTTCTTGCTTTGGAGTGAATTTAAAGTTTAATAGGAAGTGATGATATAGAGAAATGTTCCTTCAGTTTTAGAAATGGGCATTGTTATTCTAAGGAGAGAAAACATGATGTTATATCTTGATGGAGGACTATCCTTTCAACTTTTTTGAGGAACCAAAATTATAGGTTGTAGATTCAAAGGGAATTAATTAGTGTTATAGAACATAATTTTCATTTAAAGAGGGAGTGTTAGATTTTAGAATTACTCCAAAAGTGTTTCACCTTCCTAGGAGAGTGTTAGGTATCCCACCCATTAAGCAATTCTTTGTGGACATATAGGAAGCTCAATTTGACTAGATGTTTTACCTTGGTTAGAGTGCCTCCCATAGTGACCTACCTAGAAGGTTGCTACTGTTAGCCTCCTGCTCATAGCAGGTATTCACCTTTCGTGATCGACATATGTACAGGCCAAATATGTCATGCTTTGCTTACAGCAATGTTCCATATTTGAATCCTCTGACAGTGAAACATTTTTTGATATATGCATGGTTCATTTTACTCTGGTTGAGAATGGCATCTGGCTGAAAACTAAGAGAAGTATCAAGTTCAGAATCCTTTTCATGATGCATTGAAATGTAGGTTCAACTCTGTGGTTGCTGTGAATTTCTGACTTGCTCAGAGGATGAGGATCTAACTGCAATGAAGTTTTCCCCATCAAATGCTATGTGTGATCCCTCAGATGAAGAAGGTGCTTCAGAATACTCAACTCCAGATACGTGTCATAATCCTGCAAAAAGTCTTGCTTGTTGCACAAGATAAGATATCCAGCTCTGAAGAGATGGAAATGAACTTAACTAATAGAATTTTCGAGGTTGAGAATTTAGCTCAGGTTTTCCGAGGTATTTCAAAAGATGCACAAGAAAAAATAGATACTCTTGAACAAGATCTGAAGATTGCTTCACAGAGGGAAATTCAGCTGGGAACTAGGTTGAAAGAGCTTGAGGAAAAATTGTCGATGCAGGATAAAACTATACAACTTGCAACAACAAGAGGCAAGGAACTTGAACAATTGCTTGAGTCACAAGCAAATGATGCAGAAATTAACTTGCAAGCAGCAAAAGAGAACTATGCACGCACAGACTCTGAAGCTAAAAGATTAAGTGAGAAGTTGAATTTACTCGTAGCTTGTGTCAAAGAATCTGATTATCAAGCATCACAGGCATCTGTATCATCGCTGGCAGTGGGGGTTGAATTGCAGGTACTGTATGGCAAGTTGTCTGAGATGAAAACTGTACTGCAAGACCTTCAAGGCAAACTTGTGGCTGAAAAAAAGCAGAGCTGATACTGCTGAAGCGGGATCAGTGGCTTTAGCTAAGCAGAATTCGAAGTTGAATGATGACCTTGCACGTCTCCAGGTCCACATGGATGCAATACAGAAACGTTTAGATGAGGTTGAGACTGAGAAACAGTCAACTGCTGACTTGGTTAGCTCTACAACTAAGAACATAATTACCTTGACTGAACAGCTGGCAAATGAAAGACAAAGACTTCATAAAAAGATCTCCAACTTGGTTAAAGAAAATCACGATTTAACTATAGAGTACTCGGAGGCAAAAAATAAACTACCGGATCTTTCTTCTAAGCATGGAAGTGACCCAAAGAAAGCAAATAAAAGGGAGGAAATTCGAAAGGAAACTTGGAGGATCTCAAGATCAGATCGGATGAACCTACCAGCGTAGATGTGCATTCAACAGATAAG
This sequence comes from Pinus taeda, assembly GCA_000404065.3. Classification (NCBI taxonomy): domain Eukaryota; kingdom Viridiplantae; phylum Streptophyta; class Pinopsida; order Pinales; family Pinaceae; genus Pinus; species Pinus taeda. The sequence continues at coordinate 60,251 of APFE030394355.1, forward strand.
TTGCATCTGGGGGAAAAGAAGTTGCAGGAGGAGAAAACTCTTTGCAGAAAGGATTAGTTTACTAGTGGTTGCAGCTGAAGCAGGCAGTTATATTTAAGGTGATAGAGTAAAGTTGGAAAATATATGTGCTTGTTACATAGGCCATACTTAAAAATAGAAAAACAAATACTTGCCCAGGACACGACTTGAAAAATGAAATGGAGACCGTTGAAGGGTCAGAAATCACACAGTTTGGCGCAAATGAGGCATATGGAAATTCCATGGACACTGATAAGTTTTCTGAAGATACTTCAGAGTCAATTCCTGAGGCTAACAAAGAGTGTGGTGAAGCAGAACCCATAGTAAATGGAATTTCAAATTTAGCTGATAAAGCTGCTGATTTTGAGAATCTTGATCTTCCTAAACAAATTACTGTGGAGCCAGAAACAGAATCAATGCATGGAAGAGAAAAAGAAGAGAAAAATGCTTTTCCTGATGAAATGTTGAATATGACTTTCAAGGAAAGAGATGATACTCTTAAGGACCACGAAAGACTCAGGGCCTTTGAATTAGAATGCATGAGATTGACAATGGAGCTCAGTGAGTCTGCACCTGAGGTCTTCCAGTTCAAGGAGGATGCCAACTTACTAGAGAAGCTGAGGGATATAACAAAATACACTTTGGCCTTGAGACAAAAGGAAATGACCTTGCAAGAGCAGTTAGCAGATGCTGAGCTCAGGAGAAAAGAAGTGGAAGATAAATTGAACATGCAATCAGAACTACTACAGCAAGAAATTAAAATCAGGTCTCTGAAAGAAGATGAGTTGAATGGTGCACTGTCTATGTTAAGTAAACTTGAAGTAAATTTACAAGTCTTAAAAGAGAAGGTTGTCGACTTAGAGGGACAGATGAAGTTATCACTTGTCAAATGTGAAGAATATAAAGAACTTGCAAGACAGAATGAGGAAGACTGTGTTGAGTCTTTCAGAAGGGTTGTGGAATTAGATAACTTGCTTGTAATATCTGACTCAAGGACAAAAGAAATAGAGCAAATTGTAACTTTACTCCAAAATGAAATTTCAGGGCTCCCCCAAAATCATAGTTACAATGAGCAAACAAAAGAGACTCTGAATGCAACAGAAACAAAACCGTTGAAGATTGAGGAATTGTTAAAGCATTCAAATGATGATTTGAAACATGCAGAAATGCCAGATGACTACTTGTTGAGAATCAAGGACCTTGAGACTGTACTACAGGCTTCAAGGCAGAAGGAACAATGGAGGAATGCGAGGATGTGGAGATTTCAGTAACACCAGAACATAGATCTTTTCACAGAGGTTCCTTATTTGAAAATTACCATTCTCTTCACCATACATCCACCAGGCCTGAACCTTCAACAGCTGGTACCACCTCTTTCTTGGAGCAGTTAGTGATGGTTTCATTGATGGGGATTCCCATATTTGGGGTGGTTTTGATGGGCGAGGGATCTATTGGCATGTTCTTTGTATACTTCCTGGGGTTTGATTTCATGAAGTTTATGATTCACTCAAATGCTGAGGTAGTTCCCCTGTGGCTTTTTCGTACGTTTCCACCGCTCAAGTATCTTCTAGTGACGCCCTCGTATCATCATGTGCATCACACCAAACTGAATTCAAATTATTGCCTCTTTATGCCTCTATACGATTATTTGGGAGGGACATTAAACCAAGAGGCCTTTAATCTCCATTTTAACATGCGTTGCCAAGGCCAGAGGAGGAGAGCTCCAGATCTTGTGTTCTTGTGTCATGGTGTAGACTTCACAGGCCTTGTTCATATTCCATATTTTGTGCGATCTTTTGCCGCACAGCCATGTTCTTCTCAATGGTATGTGTGGCCTATTATGCCACTCATCTTGCTTGGTTTCTTTGGATGGCAGTGGACAAACACACATATAATCTCGAGGTACACTATTGGAGAGTTTAACCAGGAAACATGGGCTCTACCGCGACTTGGTTTTCAGTTTTTCCTGCCATTTGGAAAGGATAAAATCAACGAACTTATTGAGGAGGCCATTCTTGAAGCAGATAGAATGAGAGTGAAAGTAATTTCTCTCGGAGGTCTAGTTAAGTTGTGATCAGAATGAGGTCTTGAATGGAGGGGGGCAACTATTTGTGAAAAAGCATCCTAATCTTCACGTTCGGGTGGCCCATGGAAATACTTTAACGACAGCTGCGCTTTTACATGAACTTCCACACGATGTAGATGAAGTATTCCTCACTGGCTCAACGTCAAAAATTGGCAAGGCTATTGCTCTCTACCTCTGCAAGAAACGAGTTAGAGTCTTGGTAAGGCTATTCAGATCTTATTATTTTCCACCATGACCAACAAACATTACTTGAAATTCAATTGTTGGCAGCCTATTTTGAACTCTGCGGGGCCAATTGGAGGAAGTTCTGGGAACCATATTTCATCTGCAAATGGAGCTGCTAATACAGGGGCAGCTGCATTTGATCTGGAGTATGCACATTGGGTTGAAAAACAAAACCGACAAATTTCCGATCTGAGGGCTGCTTTGACAGCCCATGTAACAGATATTGAACTCCGTATTCTTGTTGAGGGTGGCATGGCTCATTATGATGCGTTTTTTCGTATGAAGAGTGTTGCTGCAAAAGCTGATGTTTTTTCATCTTGTTTCTGGCATGTGGAAAACACCTGCTGAGCGTTGTTTTATGTGGATGGGAGGCTTTCGTCCATCAGAACTGTTAAAGTTTGTCTATACAACAGGCAGACAATCTACGCCAGCAGACGCTGCAGCAGATGTCTCGCATTCTTACAACTCGTCAAGCTGCAAGGGGTCTTCTTGCTATGGGGGATTATTGCCTTCGAGCGCTCAGTTCTCTCTGGGCAGCACATCCTCGTGAGCCAGCGTAAAGTTATGGTTATCTTTAATTGTGCAAACGGAAGATATCCAATACCAGAGGCGTGGAATAAAGCGGAGAACAGAAGGACAGCCAGCCACCGCCTCAATCCAAAAAGACAAAAATCATTCATGGAACCGCCTAAAGGATTCATGGGCAGCCTTAGATATTTACTCCAAGATGCCAGCTGCCCCAGCTCAGCTCATATAGTCTTTCATGCATTTATTTTTAGCAGCAAACACTGAATTGCTTCAGATATGTTTGGATCGGTTTGATAGATATTTTGAGATATTTTCCTTGAGATCTTATCCACATATCTAAGTCTGTAATTTTTTCTATAAAAACCTCCCTATGTACTGTTCAAAGGGTGAGAGTTTTTTGATCGATAATCTGATTGAGGCTTGCTGTGTACGCTCTAACAGATTTAATAAACAG